>JAOVVB010234489.1:0-23556 GCA_028570985.1 Heterobranchus longifilis | reverse complement strand
ATAATTTTTGATGTTTTTGCTAAAATTCTTCGGCATACTATACTATGACGTTTTTGTGGGATTTTGAATGACAAACTATACTGTGGTGTTTTTGCTTTATTTTTGATGAGATACTATACTATGACTTTTTTGTGGCTTTTTTGACAACATACTATATGATGACACAATTGCGGCATTTTTTATGTTTTTGCTAAAATTCTTCAACATACTATACCTATGATGTTTTTGTGGGACCTTTGACGACATGCTATACTATACTATGGCATTTTTGCTTTATTCTTGACAAGGTACTATACTATGATGTTTTTGCAGCTTTTTTTTACAACATACTATATGATGACACAATTGCGGCATTTTTTATGTTTTTGCTAAAAAATGTAACATACTATACTATGCCGTTTTTGTGGGAGTTTTGACAACATAATATACTATGACGCAATTTCAGCCCTCACTACATTATTTTATGCTTGATTCGTGCGGCTTAATGTTTGCTTCTTGACTTGTTTGCTTGTGTTGTTGTGGATTACATGACTTTTTGTTTCTGCTTAAGATTTTTTATTGAGGTGAGCCTCTAGGTTTTTTTTTAATCTCACCAGCAGAGTTTTTACTGTTTTGTGTTAATGTGCAAATAAATCAAACCAAATCAAATCATGTCAAAGTATAGACTTAGTATAGAATGTCAAAAGAAGTGAAAAAATTACATAGTATAGCACCGAAAAAGGTCATAGTATAGTACTGTATGTCGAAAAAAAGTAAAAATAGAATAGTATATAAAAAGAGTCCTAGTATGTTGAAAAAAGTGAAAATAAGTCATAATACAGTATGTCGGAAAATGTCAGAATAGAATGTCCCAAAAAAATTGAAAAACTCATAGTATATATGTTAAAAAAAAAAAAAAATAATAAAAATAAAAGCCTTTGTATAGTATGTCAAAAAGAGTCATAATATGTTAATATGTTATATGTTATGTTGAAAAAAAGTGAAAAAAGTCAGAGTATAATATGTTGAAAAAAGTGGAACAAAGTCAGACTAGAATGTAATGTCAAAAAAAGTGAAAGCAGTCATAGTATAGGACAACATAAAAAATGTCATAATAGAGACCATTTTGCGATGTGATCACACCAGCCACAACACCAAGGCTAGGGGCATAAAGTGGGGGGAGCCAATGGCTCCATCCCTACCCTGCCTACTTCTGACATCCTTCCTTGAACCACACTCATCTTCGAACTTGACCTTCATTTTGATCTCAACTACACACCGGTAAAGTTTTATGATCTTGAACAGTTGTGACGCTATCGTGGTGATAGCGATGCAATACCACTGTTTGGCCACTATGTCAAATTGGCTTCAAAGCCGTGTGTTGGAAACCCAGGCCGGTCCGGGCGGCAGGCGCAGCTCGGCTTGGGCTCGTCTGTCATCAACAATGACGCCTGGGTCATCAAACTACTTAGTTTGCAGCTACACAGAACACTAAAAATGTGTTTCTGAAAACATTTTATGCGAGAAATAGGCAATATAGTAACCGTTGTTTACAGTTTGACAGATCAAAATCAAAGCCTGCTGTGCTGCGTCGGACGGACCTCATTTGCATAAAGTTGAAGTCGAGTCATGTTTATGCAAGTTCAGATACGGTGAGTGGTCAGAATGGAATGGAATCCATCAACTTCACATGCGATGACGGAGTTGGTGAATCTGCACCATTAGTCCCAGCACTGCTGGCTGACTAAAATGGCACCCAGTCATCAAAACTTTGAGAGCCCCTGATCTAGGATTTTTGTTTCAAAATGCTTTACAATGGTCAGTTTAGCTGTTATGTTTATTAAAAAAAAAAAAAAAAAAAAGGCAGAAGGCACATTGATAATGCCCAATGTGAAGTATGTGATTACGGCCCTGTATCAGAATCAAGCTGGAACAGCAAGTGGCATTATTATAAGGTGGGCACATGTGTGATGTCTTTATTAATTTGTGTTATCTATCTTTTATTTAAAATGACTGCACAGCCTGGTCTTTGTGCCGCAGGTTACTGAGCGCCCGCATGGAGCCAGCGCGCAGTTTGTTTCTTGAATGTGAATCATCTTTGCCTTCAAAAGCTGCGTAAAGTCAGCCATCATTAGACAGACTTTCTCCGGAAATCAACAAGGCCATCCTTCAACATAAAAGCGCTGATCAGCACTCCCTGTAGCTCTCACAGGCGAGTTTTTATTGTGAACCACTGACCAGAACCTGCATCTGTCTGCCTGTTTACTGACTTGACACAAATCCGTGATACCGACCAGAGGCGTGCGGCTCAAGACGCAGTTGGAGTCGCGCACTTAAACCAGATGCCAGCAACATCAGATTTCTTCTGGCACAAAATCAATTAACCCTCGATTTTTCTGCCCTGGATTGGCGCAAAACATAAGCGTCTATTTTTTTTTAATGAAGAATGGGCTGCGCAATATCAGGTCTGGCAGCAAAAGCAGAGTTTGGAGAGAGGACTACAGAAGATGCTGCTGCGCGTCCCAACGAGGATCAGATTCAGATGATCAAGGAGTCATGGAAAGTTATCCGGGACGATATAGCCAAAGTTGGGATTATTATGTTTGTAAGGTAGGATGATTCAGCCTTTTCTGTACTTCTCTGGTGTTGTGCGCACGTCAAATAAAATTAAAGAGATAATTCGCCTAATTGGCTGATTAGAAGGGTAACAGATAATGTAAATCTATAGGATCAGGAATGTTATACTAAATCCATATTAAGTGTTATCAAGTCACACTGGGTAGCCTTTATAAACACTGATTTCCTGCATTTTTTTTTTTTTTTAAAGATAGTATTCTATGGACAGGCCTATAATCATTTGCAAAATATTGTGGATTTTGCAGCCAAAAGGCACAAAATAGGTCCAACTTTTTTTTCCATTCAATCATGTGTGTTTAAATGGCTCATATTCATGATCACAACACACAGCAAATGAGCACCTTTTCCATTAAACATTGTCAGTAGGGTTGCACAATATGAGGAAAACAATATATAATATGAGATAGTGTTGTTGAATATTACGATAACGATATTACTTGCGATAAATAAACAGTCATATATTTCTGCTGCTTTCAGTATACTGCTAAAATACAACAAATTGCTTGTTGAATTAAAAAGGAAGTTATTTCTGACATTTTATTGAATAAATTGAACAAACACAAAAGGCACAGATTTTAAAAAAAAGAAAAAAAAAAAATGAATGATAGTTACATTTTAAAGAGCAGTTTTCTACGATACTCTCTTACAACTAACTCAAAAAGTCTTTCGCGATATGTTTATTGTGAAAGTTGATATTGCGATGACGATAAAAAAAAACGATATATTGTGCAGCCCTACTTGTCAGACAGCTTAGTAAAACCTCTGCTCTGCAGTGTATTCTGACCTGCTGGCACAAGAGACAAAGAGGTGTGCCGAAGGTCTTGTGATCTGCTGTGATGATGACATGACGACTGACCTTTTCATACAAGCTGCAAAGTGAACATCCAGCATGCCTCCACCACAACCCTCTGCTCTGCCCTCAGACCCACAGATTTTCCTTTATAGAGCTCAAGGCAGAATACCCCTCCTCCCCTCTTATCACTTCATATCACATCTTAACAACATTACATAATAAAACACAGCCACGGGCCTGCCATAACGCTATACAATTAAAGGCCTGGGCCATCAGGAAAATGTGTTTTATCAATTAACATGACGGCCGGCGTCCGGGCAAACATCTTTGGCCTTTGGCAGGGAAATAGAACAAATGAAAGTGTTTGGTGATAAAAGTGTGGTGGACATTCATGCTGCAGCATCTACAGTAATGAGACTACCGGGCACATGGCTAGAAGCCCAATTAATGCCATGTGTCCCCTGGTTGACCTCAACAGATGAAGAGATTGACCTTTGCCTGTTAGCCTGGAAATGCATGGGCCTATGGTGGGTCAGGGCCACCCCAGGGCCCCCCGGTTGTCAGGGCTTATATCTCATGACTGAATAGTAATTATTACAGTAAAACAACAAACATGAATCACTTGTTTTCCATTGTGTTCTTGCTCTTAACTTAACAGATTGTATTCCTTGACAAGGGGATGTTCCTCTGTCCAATTTATTCAAAAGAAGATACTCTTAAAGTCTTAGATGGGCTCTATTCATGAGCGCCAAAATAGTTGTGAATACTCCCTCTGAACAGCGGCAATTAAAATTCCACTGGGGGTATATAGCGCTACATTGTCTGCATATGTGCATACTTGCATGTACGCCAGAGAACACACAACAGAATGACACAGGTTGCTGCTGTGTTACAGTGACGGAAAAATAAAGAGCAGCCAATTTCTCCTTTTCTCAAATCAATGTGCAAACATTGTAGTGTTACACAACGTTGAGTTTATGTCATTCAACTAAGCCTAAAATTCTGAATACTTCAGAATAAATGGAGCCTGAATATTTCTTATTTAACGAGACAATAACCACAGAATCAGTTGTAACATAGTTCAAATAATGAGCCAAACTATGGGGTTACACAAATATAAAACAGGCAGACATTAAGTACTATATTAGACATATGAAAACATGCATTTCTTTGTCTGGATTGCACATTCACTCACATTCTGTCTTGTCAGTATATTGCATTTCAACAGACCTCTCTGTGTTATCATCTGTTTGTCAAAGGGTGCAGAGCTACTCACATTTTGCACAGCAGCCATTAGAGTCCATCACTTCTCTAATACTCTCACTCTCCCATCATCTCTATTCATCAATCTATCTATCAAGGAGCACATGTTTTAGACATCTAATGCATTTATTCATGATAACTCTGTTCTGCATGTCAGGTTTAGAAACACGTTTTTTTTCCCTCTCTAACTAGCAGCGCTGGAGGCCACGGGGGGATAAAAACAAACAAACAGGAAAAAATAAGCTTTGTCTGACCTGCCACACCCAAGTGTTTTCAATTATATGTTGTTATTAATGCTTAGCACAGTGTTACAGCTCAGTATCACAGAGGTTCAGGTTGTCTGTGCTGGATGTGAGACTATAGAGATCGTCTTAGAGTTTGGATATATGGCATAATATGGCATATGTGTCTTTTCCCGGTTTTAAAAGGGGCATTAAATTATATCCACATTACTGATGATTATCAAAAATCTCATTGTGTAAATATTTTGTGAAAGCACCAGTAGTCAACACGACAATATCATCGGAATATCTATATTGAAGTATTTGGTCAAAAACATGGTGATATTTGATTTTGTCCATATCACCCAGCCCTAATATGTAAGCCTCTGTAATTTACATTGTCTGGTATTTCACACAGTCAGTGGCATCAGCAGCTGCTCTCAGCTGTCAACAGTCTCTGTTTAAATCAAGGTTAAATTCTAAAGCTACATGCTCATGTTTTCTGCCACCATTATCCCTTCTTCCCTCTCATTTTCCTTCCAGCTGAAAAAACAGACTTACTGTAAACCTTGAATCTCATTGTCACTGTCATCACTGTGAGCACAATACAACTCGCATCCAGATGAGGCAACTTTGTATTCTGGCAGCATGACTAATCACGGGTATACCTCAGCTGGAGACTGGAAGGCTCTCTGATTGGATGGCAGCATGCTTAAAGTCTCTAGTTAAGGAAATGGATTGCGATTAAATCAGAAAAGCAAAACTCTTATCAGGATCAGTGGCTCCATTTAGGCTGGCTCATCACAGCTCTGGGTGGAAATGAGGGTATGCATTGGCCCGGCTAACACATTTACAGATCCACCACGACCTGTTACTGACAGTGTGGCTTACTATGTGAACCGTGCCCGGATAAAGCCTTACTTCCATGTCAACAATGGCAACAGCCTCCGAGTTATCAACCTACACACTGAAAATGACAAGTTTTGAAGATTTGGATTGTGCAATAAGACAGGCCTGCTCTGTGAATGATTGAAAAATCTACAAAGACTAATGATTGAAAAATCTACAAAGAATAATGTTCAAAAAATTTTTGTGTACACTGAAACGGGTTCTCTCCCAACACTATTTTGCAGAGGCACCGTCGGGGAGTGGCGCCGCTCAGGAGGATTGTGATTGGTTTAAACAAATACAAACAGGACAGGGAGTTTTTTCACTATCCAGGAGAGAAATCGCATTGAATCCAGACTTTCCCCCAGCGCAGACACCGCTGTGGAGATAGGTCTGACTATGCAAGACTAGTTGGGTAGTGATGGGCAAAAATTAAAGAACAAATCTTTTTGAAAGATTCTTCTTAGTATGTACCGGGTCAGCCTGTCTAACGTGCTACTGCTCATGAATCCTGGACTTTTCCCACTCGCCCACTCTCTGCCGGTAACGTAGGATACTGCTCAGTGCAGTCGCTCAAAACAGAGAACTTGCATACGCACAGTATTTGTTTGTCCAACGTGCATGTACGTACGGAGAAACTGACGCCATGATTTGCAAAAAGTATCAAAACTCAAAAGGTCTGATACATTTACATGTATAAACTCCACGTACACAGATACCATGAAAAGAGTCGGTCTGCCCATCGCTAACACTGGAGCAGAGGGCAGCGATGAGAAGAAGAGACAAAGTAAGATCAGAAAGGCACAATCAGATCTCTATTCAAAGTGAGAGAATGGCTGAAGGATGAGAGAGAAGCCTCTTATCGCAATGTTGATGAGCTGACATCTGCACACTCACCACTGTGAATACAGGGTTACAGTTGTGTGACTCTTGGGGTAGTCTGGCTGGGCTGTGGTCTAGCTACACGAGACTACTCTTGGGGTTAGGTCATGTTAATTGGGAAATTCGGGGGGAGGTTTATTTGATCTGGGAATGAATAATATGACAGGCAGCTCTCAAAGGAGTGCACTGCTGTTGTCTTGGTAACAGGTTGTTTGAGACCCATCCCGAATGCAAGGATGTCTTCTTCCTGTTCCGAGACGTGGAGGACCTGGAGAGGTTGAGGACCAGCCGGGAGCTCAGGGCACACGGCCTACGGTCAGTCACCAACACAACACAGCAACACATCAGCATCGTCCACAGCAAAACTGAACAAACCTGCCACAATGGTAACATCGCTCAGTACTGCATGGTATACACGGGGCAGGAGAGCATATTGATCTCCAACACCCTATAGGCTTGCTTACACTAAAAGGTCAAAGTTCATTCATTGGCTTCTGTCATGATGACCGTCCCAGTTTCTATGCAAAAAAAAGGACACAGCTGGCATTATTATATATTTTGTTCTTGTTAAAAAATCCCATAAAAGACCAAAACCAGCAATGCATGATTAGTCTATCTCTTAATACATTCTTCCCTACCGTGTCTGAGGCACCCAGTCGCCCATTGGTTTACTGAAGAAGTAAATCTTTAAAAACAGCTCAAAAATATATAGTTTTGTTTTTAAATAAGGCTCAGTAAATTTCTATAATAGCTGGGCACTGTAGTTTTTGTCAAACGTTACTCAATAACAAGTGTAAATTGTGCTTTGTTTTTTTTTTTGGGGGGGGGGGGACTATTTTCAGCCATGGATGAATACACATTTGGTGCTCTTGTGCAGTGATTCCCAACCTTGTTAGCTTACATCATTTTTTTATGTATATTTATACTGAAACAGAGCGAAGTTCAATAGAAAAACAGACAGAACATGTCACTTAGTTCAGTTTATTAACCTGCTTTCTTTTCGTACTTGGTACATGCAGATGAATGGATTCTCACTAAAATTTCAAAGCCCCAAAAAGAGAAGAACGCACTTGGGTGCAACAAAATATGCTTAAAACTCTTAAAACTGCAATAAAACACACTGGAATCATTTTACCTTACATTTTGCTTTGTTGTGACTTTTTTTCTTGAAACATTATGAATTTTTTTCTCATGAAATAGTGACTTTTTCTCTTAACATCACAACTTTTTTCTCTTAACATTACGACTTTTTTTTAAAGAAACATTACAACTTTTTTAAAGAAACATTGCCACTTTTTTAAAGAAACATTACGACTTTTTTAAAGAAACATTACGACTTTTTTAAACGAAACATTACGACGGGGGTGTGTGGCGAGGCTCAGTATTTCAAATGATGCATAGGTATGCTGCACTATAGCAAAACATGGACAAGTTTGTGACAGGACTGCCAGGTAAACGTAAAGACGACGATGGACAAAGTCACAACTACCAAAACAAAGACAATATGACGAGGCACAAAAGTACTGTATTAATCACAGGCAAAGTTTCCAATAAATTGTACAGAAGTTTGCAAGCAAAGAACGTGTCTAAGAGTGGGGTTATGTGGATGCATTGCGGGGGGGGACGCAGATAGGACACTGTAGTAAACTGTAGTCAATGCGTGAGGATATTCACGATTATCCCAATAATGGAAATTCACCACGATCAAGTTATTGAGTGCTTTTTTATTATCACGATTTACAATAAAAACGATCATTGTCCCATCCCTACTAGTGAGTATGCGTGGTGACAGGACAGTGTATGTGCAAAAGACTAATCATGTTCATCATTACTGAAGGAACATGTCACCCGGTGCAACAGTGTGGCTCATCATCGATGTGTTTTTAATAGCTTTTGGAGCTACATGGCGTTGAGGAATATCAGGCTACAGCTACAGGCAATACTCGTTAGTGGAATCAATACATAGTTGTTTTGGTCTTTTCATGGGAAAAATATAGAATATCATCGGACTCATCTTTTTAACAATACATGATAAAAAAAAAAAACCATGTTGCACACAGTACAGTGCAAGACACGAATCATAAGATAAGTGGCAGAGCAAAACACCTCAGGTAGTCGTATCATTATAATGCTGCTTTAACACTCTGCTGCAGACAGAGCGTGTAGCATCTATCACAGCCACTTGTCTGTTGTTTGCAGGCCTCTCTGTGCTCCTCTGTGCATGAGGCCAAAGCAGCCAATTACTGCCTGAGGACCTGGAGGTACAGAGGCTGGGGTGGCAGCAGCAGCAGCAGCCCACAGACAAAAAGTGCCTGAACCGGCTGCTCTCAAATTCAGTGATAAAGGCCAAATGGCCCTTCAACCGCACTCTGGGACATTAGTACAAATGTCCACATTGGCAGAGAGACAGAGGGACGAGAGAGCAAAACCAACTCTGACCCTTTGTTCCATATTCATCTCCAAAATTGTCACGCACACACTCTGCAGTGATAGCAGACACGCCTGCGAAAGCAACAAAGGAAATTGATCACATGTTGTTTTTGCAGGGCGGGAAAAAAACATGTTTTCAGGGGGATAAAGCATCATGTAATTTTGCATCATCAAGTGTGAGCTAAATTGATATGCAATCAATTATGTTTATCTTTCTTGGCATTTAAAACTGCAAATGTCACAGTGCAGCTTTGCAACACAGAAGAGTGGCACACTTATCAGCACCTACTGCTAATTCACCATTAACTGGTGGATCAATCAGGCTGGGTGTCTTTTGTTTTCTCTCTCCGTCTCTTTCAGGGTGATGTCTTTCATCGAGAAAAGCGTGGCTAGACTGGACCAGCTGGAGAGACTGGAAGCTCTGGCTCTGGAGCTGGGAAAAAGCCATTATCATTACAACGCCCCACCTAAGTACTACAGTGTAAGACCCCAATGATCCCAACAGCGCTTACACAACACAAAACAGTGTTTTTCCACTCATATACTGGAGCTCTTTATCAGACTCTCCATTATACTGAGACTCCTAAAATCACAGCAGCTGAGTGAATTGATCCAAAGCTGCAAAATGGAAACACACCTACTCTTGCACACAATAATAATAGGTAACAATGGAGTGACACAATAACTGGATATCAGCTTATTACCAAGGCATATGAGTATCTCACAATTATTTTTGCAGTACGTCGGAGCAGAATTCATCTGCGCCGTGCAGCCAATCCTGAAGGAGAAGTGGACGGCTGAGTTGGAGGAGGCGTGGAAGGTGAGGAGAGGAGTGCCATTGTGTGACCCCGTTTGTGTCTCTTTATGTGCACGTTAATCAGAGAGCTTTGCAGCGACCCATTCTGGGTAAATGCCTTGTGAAATAGGCTTGATGTGTGCAATCAGCATGTCAGCGGCAGTGCCGGTTTGCATCCGGCTCGCGTCAGCACGTCTCTTTAATGCAACATGTCAAGATGGAAACCAGCACAACACAAGCTTGACTGATGAGGGATTTACATCTCACTGAATCATACATTAGCATATTGACAAAATGGAACATGTCACATCATGTTATGTCACTTCAAGATCCCTTGTGTTATTAATACAGAGACTCTCGAATGACGCGGGTGCTACTCGGTATTTATACACAATAGATACATCCATTTCCTTCAGGTTTAGTGTAGAGCTTTCTCACAAAATGTAAGGGGTTTAACACATTGTTCACTTGTGGAAAAAACACATACTGTATCTAAGATAAACTCTATTTTAGTGTGCAATTATGTGCATTATTTAGAAACAGCATAGGTTTTTTTTTTTTAGGAGATTTCAATAAGTAAATTTAAATTTTACAACATTTAAGTTTACAATTCTCTACATCTTTCTGCTTCAATTAATGGCCTCTTCTGCCCTCTAGTGGCTGAAGTTAGTTTTTATTTAATTTCTATTTGGCTCACTCTACTTTAGGATAAGAATTATATTAATTTATCAAATATATATACAAAACTTATACAAATCTAAAACATACATTATGTGTACTTATATAGCCTTTCAAATAACACATTGATGTGAAAAGGTTTTAAAAAATAAATAAAAAATAAAAAAAGTTAATTCCAATTATTCTGGCCTACTATGTGAACCGTGCCTGGATAAAGCAACAGCCTTCGAGTTATCAACATACACGCTGAAAATGACAAGTTTTGAAGATTTGGATTGCGCAATAAGGCAGCCTGCTCTGTTCTTACATGAATGATTGGAAAGATCTACAAAGAATGATGATCAGAACATTTTTGTGTAGGTGTTACAGCGGTGGAGACAGGTCTGGCTATGCAAGATTAATTCCAATGAAAACCTTTTTTTTTCTCATCTACCACACTTTCTTCAAATCACGTGTTAATCCAAATGATTCATATTGATCAAGAAAAAATGATTTGATTCCATAAACTGAGTTACACTTATCTTCCAGTAAACCACCCCTATTACATATGACCCACTCCAACTTTGGTGCATAATTGTGGACAGTCAAACAATAGCCCGGTTTTGCACTGATTCACACATACTATAGAACAACTGTATTTCTAAGGCCATGGCTGGATATTCAAGCACGGGACTCGGGCATGTCTTGCCCAGTTAATTGTGTTGTTTGTGATCCAGACTATGTTCCGGTTTGTGACCAGCCTAATGAAGCAGGGATACGAGGAGGAGAGCACCCGGCAGCGCCACCTAGCACTCTCCGCCAAGGAAAGACCGGACAAGAGGAACACAGCGCTATGAGATGCTGCTTCTCTCAAACACAACATCAGACTGTTTTTACCAGTACAGCACAGAAATGTGTTCATGTATATAATGTATTTACTGTCTCCTTTTCTACATCGCTCATGTTTACCGCAGTCATTGTTTGCCATTTTAGCACAAAGGACAAAAAAAACAAAACTTGCAGAGACTTTCAACAACGCACTTTATTTCTGAACTTAAATTCTGCTGCAGTCCTCTTCATGACAATACAAATGACAAAAAATACCGACTGTAGTTAAACCTGCCTTGTAATTGTGATCAACAGAAATGACATTAGTAGAATTACAGAAAATACTTTGTCTCTGTATTCATAACTCAAACATGCCTTTCAGTAAAATCTACACAACTTTTAACATTTTTTTGTCATGTCATCATTCAGAAATCCTATTGCCATTTCAATTAACCACATTAACTGAAGCTATACAGTACAAATTATTGGCGTTTAACAATTTATGTCAGCCAGTTTGACAGCTTGGTATGAAAAAAATATTCATTGTACTTCGGGAAGTAAAATAAAAACAAAAACAGAATGAAGTAAATTTCATCTCCATGATCAAGCTCAATACAGTAAAACTGGTTAAAAAATACATCTGATCTCATTTAGTTGTTTCATAGCAATGTTGCAGTCATTCCATTGCTTAATAAATCATTGAAAAAGGAGAGAGAAAAAAAAAATCAAATTATTCTTGAGACGTAGTCGAATTGAAACACAGCAGCACAGCTCATAGGCCAGCTGCAAATATAACATAAATATGGACTCTTTTAACAATTAAATAGTATGAAAGGCAGGTAATCGTTGGGCTCCATGGATTTGGCTCCGGAGGTGACACAGCTGTCGATGACCTGGTTTCCGAAGCAGAAATGGCAATTCAATAAAGTTGACTTGCGTCGTCCTGCACGAGTTGCGAAAAATCTTCCGGTTTTCTGTTCCAGATGGCCGATGGCACGAACAGCCAGGGATGAGTCATTACCATGCAAACAATGGCATAATATCAAAGCAGTCACCGGGTGGATGAACAGTGATTCTGAGGCCTCAGGTGAATGGGAAGAAAGCTGAGCGGGGCGACAGACCAAGTGGAGGCCTTCCCCCGTTCCCTCAGATCGTACAGGCCAGTTTAGGTACCCATGGTCACGTTAAAGAGTCTGTTGCTCATTGGGTGGCTTTGGTTTTCTTGCTTTTGCTTTTCTTATCTTTCTTCTTAAGTCCGTCCATGTGAGCTCTAAGGAGGTTGGAGTATGCCTGTAAAGAGGAGTTTAGAGGAATAATCTGGAAGACTTTCATTTAAATAAATGTCTGCTATGTCATAATCTATTGCTGAATGAGGTAACAATGGTGACTGTAGTCTTGCAAGTATTGTAATATTTATATATTAGCAATTTAGAACTAGGTGCCGGTGTTAACATATCCCAAAAAAGAATCCTGTATTAAGTTTCTGCTAATGCAACCGAACATTTCCTACTGTTGCAGTTTCACATTGAAAGCATTTAACAGACACGCTTCTGGTCAAAATGAGAATCGCAAGTTTTTTTACACTCAAAATTGAGATGATTTTCTCCCACAACTCTTAGGGATACCAATTTTTAAAGAAAAAAATGTTTATTGAAGTCCATATTGTCTTCATGCAGACAGTACAAGAATATGATCATCAGCTAAAGGACAACTTGTCCATCGCTGTATTTTTTCTGGCCTTTTTGTGATGTTTCAAGTGGCTGTGCTTGCAAAATACGTCTTTACTGTACAACCTTTTGCAGTGTAAGCACAGCGTTTTTGGGGGTGGATTAATTAATTTGTTCTTCCTCACCATTGCTGGGTTTCCGCAACTTACATTTTTGTTGTTTCTAAAAAAAAACCTTTCTTTCAGGTAGGTGTATTGTCAATTCAACAGATCTCCCCACTAATATAAACCCAGCAGTGTCATTGTCACATAAAAATAAGATTTCATACAGGCAAGAATCAAGATCTTATTTCAATTAATCGTGCATCCTGATTCAGTAGGGCATCAGCGTTTTTCTGAGGAAGACTTAGGTGCACATATGTGATGGGGGGTTTGGGGGTGCTCCCCCAAGAACATTTTACATTTTCCAATTAAAATTATGCAACTTCACATAATTTTGGTCCATTATTATTATTATTATTATGAGCACTCATTCTAAATATGCAACTCCCCAAAGCAAATATGGCCGAATCATTGTTTACATTGTGTACATGCCTGAGTCGAGTTCACGATCTTTTAACAATTAATCATGCAGCCCTAAACACTAGTTGATTGTTATGAGGTAGTCAGGAATGCAATGTATTTGTCAGTGAGCTTGACACAGCCACAGTGAGCTGACAGATGAAGAGCTGCAGGCGACATGCTGCACACAACTTCTCAGAGAGGTAACCAACTACTTTCACGTTTGCAGACTCGTGCAGCATAAAATCAGATCACAGATGCTCACAGAATGATGGAAAAAGGTAAAATATATAAAACGACAATAGTTTGTTTTGCTGCCCCCAGTATTCTGGGATGTCTAGTATTAAAGCGCATTTGCTGTTACTAGGTCCCCTGAAAGTCAGAGATTCGAATCATCAGTCGCAGACCCGTCAAGTCGACGTGATTATTCAAATCAAGCCATCTTTTTTTTGTCCGTCAGTGTGCAGTAGGTACACAGGACTGTAGAGCGGTAAAGGAGCGGTAGAAAACATTTCATTTCCTATCAATTCTTCACAATAAAAGTGCCCTGTTATTTTATTATTTAAAAGCTTTTGTTGTGATGCAACAAAATCAGGAAATACTAGCTCTTCCGCAGCACACTTGACCAAGGCACTTGACACACAACATCTACAACTGAAAGTGAAAATTAAACAGAAAAGAGCAGATATCTGAAAGAAAAAGCAGCGACGCAGGAGACTTCAAATCACTTAAAACGCCCTTTTCTCTGCTCACATCATGGCGCACGATTACAGCCGCTGCTCGCAACTTGCAGCACAGAGAAGTTACATGGACCTCCAGTGAGTCTCTCTTCTGCCTTGGTGTGAATTTACAGCTCACAGCAACTTAATATGATTTATTCTCTGGCTTATCTTTGATACCTTGTGTCGGCAAAAAATACTGTTGCATGTCATTAGCTTAGTCAGCATGCATTATTTCGGAGGGCTAACATGGTGTGTTTACTATATTACGTGAACTTCACCGTCACTCTCCAGCTGATCCCCATTCAAAAATCTGCCAAATCAGCCAAATCTGATTTGAATGGCACAATTCTGAGTCAGGTACAGCCTTAGCTGTTACCATCAGTAAAAAGGGTGTCGCCAAATCAACCAGGACTGAAATCTTATGGATCGGCACTTTAAGTTCATGATTAAGTTCTCCCGGCTCATTTATCAAAGACAGACTACTATGAAACAGAAGAAAATTGAAATCTAATCAAGAAAGTCTGCATACAGTGACCCAGGTCAATTACTTCCAAACAACACTGAAATTGACAAAGAATTGAAACACAAAGCTAGCTCAACCTACCATTTGAAACTTGATTACTTCTTTGGTGCTGACCTGAAATGGAAAAAAATGAGAAATCAGCATTAAAGCTTGTGAAACCACTACCAGAAAAATATCAAAGAGATCAAACATAAGAAACACAGTCTGCTCACCACTGTGCTAATTTTCTTCTTGCCATCAGATGCCCTGATGAGACATTTGTTGTCTGCTGGTTCAAATGACTCTGTGTGGCCCTTTCTGGGCACTGGCTTGGTCCTCCCGTCATCTGAAAACAAGAAACACATTTCATTGCAGATGTTGAAAGGCGAAACTTGCAGCTTTACTTCCTGAGTGAATATCAATGATAAATGTCAAAACTCAGGATGGATCTACTTACATTTCTTTAGTGTGATGGCAACACTGCCAGATGTTCTGCATTTCTGGAACAGTCGCGTGAGCTCTGTGAGAAACTGGTACAACGGAGCAAAAACACATAATTATCTATAATAATAATGACAAAGATGTTGAAGGTTCAACATATCAAAAATGCTTTCCACAGACATGGACTGAAATACACTCAATTGTCGGTTTATTAGGTAGCCTATACCTTGCCTAAACTAATACAACACCCCTGCAGAAAAACACAACCTTCATAATTATATATCTAAACAATTGTTGCGTTTACTCACATTTAGGGGAATTTTGGAAGTTTGTGATTATGTTAATTGTACAGTGAAAGATAACTATGTTTAGCCTAAGTTACCTCATTAATATGGGGAGAGCAGCATATTAGAAACATTTCAGCCTATGACTGCATTAGTTTTAACTATATATGCTATAGCTAAATGTAACGCCAGCTAACAATCTGGCATGTGAGTATAGGTTTTAAAAAATGACCTGGTAGGTACATTTTGGTTAGCTTAACTAGCTAACTAGTATTTAAGAAACGAATTTGTTGATTAACGTTAACGTTACCTTAGTCTGCTTTAGTTAGCATAGCTGCTAGCGGAGTGCTAACTTACAGTCAAAGTTTGAGTATATTGGTGTCTCTGTACGAAATGATAACAAGTTCTAAGGAACTTTACGTTACAAAAGTCAGTGTATCTGGCTCTTAATGTGCTAGAATGTCCATTAACCGAACTAGCATACATATTAACACGAAAGTATGTGAAGAAAATATGTTAGCTTCAACCAAATGTTAGCATGCTGGCAAATGAGTCAGTTTGACGAACAGCTTGTCTAGCTAACGTTGTGGTTATCTGTTAGACAGGTACAGCAGACAGTGTCAATTTCTAGTTCATAATCAATAACGTCGACAGATCAAACTATTCACAATATACTTTTTGTTCTTACCGAATCATTTTCAAGCAGCACCATGATTCTGACTTCGGCTTTAGCGTTGGCTTACTGGCCGAAAGCTAACTGCTGTGAAGCACACGTACTACACCGCCGGAGCCCCGCCCTGCGCCCTCACTGCGGAGACACGCGTTTATTCACAGCGCCGCCTGCTGCCAGGGAGGGGAACTACACACACACACACACACGCGCGCACACACACACACACACACACACACACACACACACGCACACACACACACACCCCTTCACTCATATATATATATATATATATATATATATATATATATATGTATATATATAATACTGAATACTTGAAATTGTTTTCTACAATCATTTTTATTTTACTGTCTCCTGATTATATTTTTTACTGTTTACTGCTTTTTTAAATTTGCCGTTTACTGCTTTTTTTGTGTTTACTTATTATTATTGTTATATCTTGCATTTTATTACAGATACCTCTTGTTATTGCACTATCCCCTTTTCTTCTGTAACACTGTACATTTCCCCGCTGTGGGACTAATGAAGGAGTATCTTATCTTATGTTGTCTTAAATTATCATTTATATGATTGTTGTCTGTTTATCAAGACAATCATGTGTCAGGCTCGGCTGAGGCTCAAGGGATTATGGATGTGGTTGTGGCTGGGAGTTGTTGTTTTTTATTCCGACTTTATTAAGAGAAACAAGTTATGTTTAATCAGAAAAGTCCTTTTTATGTCTTTACAGCATCAAAAATAAAGCACATATCAATCATTTTATCAGCTTTCTTGATGTTTGAGAAGGATATTGTGTCAATGTACATTTTATTTAGGTTATTTTTTATTTAAAAAAAAATTAACAAACCAAATAGTATTTTTTTTTTAAAACAAAACTTCAAGTTGAAGATATTATCAGTTATGAATATGGTGTCTGCCTTCCCTAACAGCCGGGGTCTCCTCCAGCCAGGGTCTCCTCCTGGAGGAAGTCTAAAGGCTTTATGCCGACACTGCTTATGTACCCAGCCAGACGAGTATCTGGGTGACAATGGGCAGTTGACTAAAATATCATTCTTATAGCTGCAGCTGACAGTGACTGTCTTTGGACACACATATTATTTTGTTTCTTTACAAAATCTCAAGGATGTTGACATATATGTATTTGATCATAACGTATTAACCATATTTAATAATTATGCAGTATATTCAGTAATTACATATTCAACAATCAGCTCAACACTAAACACTACAGCAGAATAAAAACATCAATGATAAGTCAATGAACCCTATTTCTAGATACAGGTGCATTACATAACATTACAGCGGGTATACTTTAAACTTGATGACAGGGCTTCATTTATAACAGCCACTTTATTCTCACTTTCAGTGCACGTTCACTTTAAAGAATATGATTTATGTTGTTTTTTGCATTCATACCATGGAAAAATCTACCAAAACTGCTGATTTCGAGCAATATAATATAAAAACAGCAACATAATCCTGAATTGAACATCGACTGTGGACTTGATAATTAAATATATTCAAGTGTAACTTTTATAAAGGAGTTTCTGTCATCTTGATAGTGCACAGTCTGGGTGGTGCCCCAGGTCAGCGAGGTGCACAGCAAACTCAGAGTGCCAGTCTCTGTCAAAGACGGCCCTGAGCTGGCCCTGCAGGGCCTTGGTCCTCCATATAGGGTGAGGAGCATGCTGGGAAATCACCATACCCACTCCAGCTGTGGTCAGAAAGTAGTCCCCTGACCAATTGGAGGTGCCTGAGGAACAACACAGCGTTATCTGGTCAATTATTAACCAATTCACAGGCAACAAACCGACTCCTCAACACATGGCCACATTGTGCATGGGTCGCGATTAAAAAACGCTCACAATAAGTTGATTGTGGTGAATTTCCATTATAACTGAATATCCTCACAAATTGACTGCAGTTTATTAGTGTCTGTGATGCAATAAAAATATTTGCTTCTTAAAAGAAAGTTGTAATGTTTCAAGAAAAAGTCACAATTTTTACGAGAAAAAGTTGGAATGTTTTTAAGAAAAAAGTCGGAATGTTTCAAGAAAACGTCACAATGTTAGAGAAAAAAGTTGTAATGTTTTGAGAAAAAAAGTCGTAATGTTTCATGAAAAAAGTTGTCATATCTCGAGAAAAAAAGTCACAGTTTTAGTTCAGTTTTTTCCTCTGAAGCATTATGACTTTTTTCTCAGAAAACTGTGACTTTTTTTCTAGAAACATTACAACTATTTTTTTTTTTACAGAAAATAAAGAAATGCATTGAATTACATGCTAATTTCTAGTAATGATAATAATATAATGGTAAAGGTGGGCAGTAGTTTTAGTAACATTAATAAATAGATGTCTATCTGTCTTGCTTTGTATAACTATATTCAGTTCACATCCTTTTTTTCTTTTAAAAATGACTAAAATAGTTAACAATTATTAAAATAGTTTCATTTTCTGTTGATCAACTAATTTATTAACTAACCAATTGTTTCAGTCATTTTTACATAAAAATGTGGGCCAAATGCTACAAGAAATTATTAAAATTAAATTAAATTAAAATTTTAGAACCAAATCTCAGTTTGTCTCAATACTTTTAAATCTTTATTTATATCTTTGAAAACATTATATATATATATAAACCTATGGAAGTTAACTGCATTCACAAAAGAAAAAACAAATTAGACACCGTATCTCATAATTATGAGTTACTATTTTTATTATAATTACAAGAAAAGATCTCATAGTTAAGAGATCTCATGTGTGCCCCCAATGTTGGAACGATACTTGCTCAACAGTGAACGTGTGGTAATAATACTCACCAATGTAGGCTACTTTATCAGTCACCATGTATTTATTGTGGTTGACTCTGCTGTATGGAATATCAGACTGGTTTCCCACTGGCACAATGTACAGTTTCTGAAAAGAGAATAATGTGCAAATAAAAAATAAAATTCAGTGTGTTAGCCTCCAGCAGATGCATTTATCTCATGTCGTTTCTTACTATCTGGATGCTGATATGCTGGTGAGGGCTGTCCATTGAGGCTAGAGACTGAAGGAAGGGCAGCATGGATGGATCAGAGTCCCGCCCACAGCTGATCAGCATCCGGAACTTAACCCTCCTCTCGAATGCAGCCGTCCTGATGGCATCGTCAATGAAAGGCCAGTATCTGTTCAAGTAAAAGAATCCAAAGTCAGGAAATAAAGCGAAAGAGGCAAATAGCTTGATGGAAACAAATGGTTTCTTCTTTTGCGGGTCACCTCTGAGGCTTTTCAAAGCGCGTGGTGGGGAAGTACTCCATGACGGCTACATCCACATAGTGCTGGGCCTCTGAGATGATGGAGAGGATAGCCTCCAGGTCCTGAGTCCTCGATGGAGGACAGAATGATGGTGGAGATCCCTGGGATGAAACACAAATATCAACAAAAACATTTAATATATAAAACCTGACTTCCAGGAGGTTTATTTGTAAAATTGGATCCCCCATTAGTCGCTACCAAGGGAGACACTATTCTTCCTGGGGTCCACACAAAAAATACACAAGATACAAACATAACATACAACAAGCCTCAACACACAATAGGACTGCACAATATATCGGTTTTTTTTAAAAAAATCACCTTTCGCAATAAACACATCATGAAAGACTGCGACACATCACGAAAGACACTCAGGGATTTTTTTAGTTAGTTGAAAGAGTCGATAGAAAACTGCTCTTTAAAATGTAACTATCATTTTTTAATTGGTGCCTTTTGTGTTCAGTTCAATGTTCAATTTGTTTAATAAAATGTCAGAAATAACTTCCTTTCAGTTTTTTAAAATTCATCAAGCAATTTGTTGTATTTTAGCAGAATACTGAAAGCAGTGCATAGATATGACTGTTTATTTATCACAAGTAACATCATTATTTTTTTATTTATTTTTCACATACCAAAAGCAGGGACCGAAGGCCATGGCTATTTCTTACGTAACACCTTATTTAGTTGTTTTTTTAAACTCGTTTTGCTAGTTGATTTCTTTAAGGGGCAAGGTAACTTATTCCACTGAGTGGTAGCTCTGTACAAAACTATCCTTTGCACAGCGTAAGTTCTCGGCACAGGATCTACTACATGACCTTGAGTTACCTGTCTGGTGGAATGACCGTGTCTGCAGATGTATGAAACAGAAACAGTTTGAGGTTTGAGGTGGAGTTGTAATACACACACACTATACAGTGTGTGTAGATAGAAACAGCAGCTCTTTACCCACCAGAATTACAGTGTCTTGTAAAAAGGAGCTAAACTCACTGTGAGGTAGAGTCTGCTGGAGACATTATCACTTTTCAGCTGCAGGGGGTGATGTTGGTTGATGGTGGTGTCGTACTCTGCAGGCCAGGGCTGTGGCAGGGAGCTGTTGGACTGTCCCATCACCCAGTAGGACTGGAAAATCTTATGGAGGTCCTTTGCTAGACTGGAGCAGTTGTAGACCACTACTCCCAGTTCCTTTACCTGCAGACAAAAGTGAATTATAAAATTGTTTGGCAGTGTTTTAAAGGAGACATGCTCATGTTAAGGTTTATACTTGTATTTTGGGTTTATACAAGAACACGTTTACATACTTCAATGTAAAAAACAGCAACACATTTTGTCATACTGTCTGTCTGAATATACTTGTTTTCACCCTGTGTCTGAAATACTCCGCTTTAGCGTCTGTCTCTTTAAGTCCCCCTCCTGAAAAAGAGAGGCAAGAGGCTGTAGTCTGTAGCTGCTACAGTTCTAAAAGGGGCTAAACGTCCAGTCTGCTCTGATTGGTCAGTGTTTCGGGGTCTTCCCATCTGCGCTCTCTGTGTCTCTGCACCATCATTGCATGCATGACTGTAACGGCACTGTCGTGGCACTTGCTAGTTTAAGGAACCTTAAGGAAGTCCTGACGGCTCGTTTAAAGGCCGGACTATGCACTTCTACTTCCTTATTTGTTGCCTTTGATGTCCTCTGTCATTTCCCCAACAATGCAAGTTTAAGATGTTTTTTTAGAGATGTTTTTATGATGCTCATGTCTTCATATTTTATGTTGTATGTATTATGTATGGTTGTCTTTTGTGTTGCTCTGACTGTGCAAAGCAAATTCCCCTAGAGGCAATAAAAAGGTTTAATTTTTCATTTCATTTCAGTTTCTGAATATGGGCTGCGTGCATTTCTCCATGGATGGAGCCTTTTGATACTTTCACAGTATTAATATAGCACCTCGATCTGCTTTATAATCAATAGATGAAATAAATCACTTTTTACAATATGGGGCCTTTAAAATAAGCATCTGTAATTGTTTGTGTTACCTGTGTGAGAGCCCTCCAGTCCATGTTGGCGCTTCCGATGAACACATGTTTTCTGTCAACAATCCAGAACTTGCTGTGGAGGACGCCTCTCATCAAGCGGCCAAAGTTCACCTTCCTCACATGAACTCCTTCAGACAACCAGAGAGGAGACTGCAGTTCAGAGAAGTCGGTGCAAATAATGCAAAAACAAATCAAAACACACTGCCCTGAACGTATCAAGAACAACCTTTCTGTTGTAAGATCTTTAAATCTGTGGAGTTTGTTCTAACGGTGGGAACGCTGGTGACCACTCGGACAGAAACATTCATGGAGGGCAACTCTCCGAGTTCTTTCAGGATGTCCCTTCCCTGCGGAGGACAGACTCACAGTGTTAGAGGCCTTTTTCCAAAAAAATACAGCAAGATATTCGGCAGTGATTTCATGTTTTCTTTTCTGTTTTGATTGATAACTCACAGGGATGTCAGAGGAAGAGTTAACGTTAATGTCTTCCCCAGTTAAAGTCCAGTAGAAAGAGGCCACATCCACTTGGTCCGTTGCCATGGCGATGAGATCTTTCCAGACTTTTTCCAGAGGGATGCCGAGCGTTACATTGCCTTTGTATTTCATGTGTAGAGGGATGCTCTCCACCAGGGCCATGCTAAGAGACAGACAAAGACATCTGCTGAGGGAATTCTCTGGAAACACAACTGGAGAAAATTATTAACCATTAGATAGATACTGTATGTTTAACTTTCAAATACTTTGCTAACCCTGCCTCAAAATTAGTAGCATGTGGACCACAAAGTATTCACTAAAGTAATCTCATAAAGAGGGAAACATTGTAATTTACTAATTTACTACACAGTATACACTGTAGGCCCATTTATCATGAAAAACATTGGTTTGAAGAAATGTGTCCAACATATGAAATAATCACATGTGCTTACAGTTCACATATGGAAAAACCAACATGAAAATCATGTGCTCAAAAACCACAGTTTCAGTGTATTTTTCGCATGTGACATTTCAGTAAGGGAGCTGTATGATAGAGCTCTATTGTATCGTCACGTACAATAGGTCTAAACATTTAAATAATCATTACTATGATTACATTTGATGTTATGCTTATTTTCAGGTTCATACTTGCATTTTGGGTTTCTGCTAGCTTTGTGTTTCTCAAAGTCAAGGATGCTTCCTTGGTAGGAATTATAATGCTGACTAATGCTACTTATTAATAATCCGTACCCCTTCATTAATTAATTTTCTTCCCCTGCCATATATTATTTTGTTTTTATTGAATGTAAAAGCTTATTGCACAATCCCTTCACTGAGTTCCCTAGTGTTTTTTTTTTTTCTTTACTTTTGTATAAGTTGTTTGAATCTGACTGTTATCAATAAAGTTAAGAAAACAAAACAAAAAAGCTGTGTGCAAAGGATTGTGGGTGCTCCAGCTGCACGGAGGATACGAAGGATACACACATGCATCTTTGAAAATTGTCTGAAAGAAGGACTCGGTCCTTGGTAGGAGGAGGGAGGATCCTCGACATCAGAGCAATCCTTCGTCAGGAGTTGATGACGTGGCGTCCTTCAGATTCAGCCTTTGAGGATCCTTTGAGAAACACGTCCTCTGATGAAACGCTATTTTAGCGCCTGTCAGTTTAAACTCCACTCCCAAAAAAGCCCAGTGTGTTGTGATTGGTCAGCATTTCTGGGTCTTCTGCATCTGCGCTCTCAGCGTCTCTGCACCATCATTGCAGCTGGGGAATGACTGTAATGGCACTTTAAAGCAGGTCTAGGTGCTGTAGAAATACTGTGAAAGTATCACAAGACTAAATCCATGGAGAAATGCACACAGCCCGTATTCAGGAACTGTGCCTTTAAACGGGCCATCAGGACTTCCGTGAGGTTGTGATGTCACAACTATACTATATACAGGTAGAAAGCGCTGCTAGTTATTCCTCGGCTGCAATGGCGGTGCAGAGACATGGAAAAAACATGGAAATCTCACTTCTTACAATATGGGACCTTTCATA
>JAOVVB010234472.1:0-23562 GCA_028570985.1 Heterobranchus longifilis | reverse complement strand
CACGCACGCACGCACGCACGCACGCACGCACGCACGCACGCACGCACGCACGCACGCACACACACACACACACACCAAAGAGCAACTGCACAACAAATCAAAAGTGATGTATTAATGTGAGAAGAACTCAATGACAAAAAGCAAGATCATAAATGTTCTCCAAATTTCTGCCTACTGGCCAAATCCACAGAAAACAGACATAAAGAACCAAACAAGCTGGTGACTGTTAAAAGGCCGCCCCTACACAGTACACTATATATTCTTGAATAACAATCAAAACCTGTTGGCATGACTCCTGTTGCATGTACCGTATGTGTAAAGCAAAAGGGGGGAACGGTTATTTGTCTGCATGTTAATCATTGTATTTTTTGTGATTTAAACATCGGAAGCTTAAACAGCAACATTTTAAAATGTTTAGATGCTTGGCTCTAATTTGAACCCGCAATATGCTAAGTCCGACATTGTCCCGTTTGTCAAGCCTGTCAAGTCCCTTCTGTTCTTCGGTCGAGTTGCAGACCTCCACTCTGAACTGCAGTATTTGTCATCTCAGCATATCATTTGACAAACTGTGAACTTGTAAACTCATTTTGCTCTATTCTCTGGAGGTCTTACAAGGGCTGTGTCTTTATACTGCTGTTATGCCATCATCTTAATTCTGCTCTAGTTACTAACACTCTTACAGTACATATGCATGTGAAATTCTTGCTTAAATTGCCAATGGCAGGAATATCGCAGGCAATTCTGCTTTCCATAGCCAAAGGGATGTTTAGCCTGCTGATTAGCATCTTTGTGATCCTGTCTGTGGTCTTAGGTTTTACATGAATGGGTCAACGTAGTGACCTTGTAAAAAGGTGCCTTGCGTGCATTCAGTCATACAAACAAGCTAATACATGTCAAGAGTACAGAAACAAGAGAGCCCATCTAATTAGCTGTGCAACAGAGCAGCAGCTCAATAAATGCCTTCTGTTAGACTGGACAGCAGTTACAGCCAGAAACCTAATGGTTCATTGGGAATGAGTGATTATTGGACCTTGAGTCTTTGGCAGTTGGGACTCGTTCAACCTTTATTGCAGAGGCATCTTAGAAACACAATGCAAAGAGCAGAACACGAGAGTTACCATAACTGAGCGCATTAAAGATCCACTCCAGACTCCAAGGTGCGATAATGTTGTTGAATATGATATTACTTATGATAAATAAATAGTTATATCAGTTCTGCCTTTCTACTGCTTTCAGTATACTGCTAAAATACAACACATTGCTTGTTGAATTGAAAAAAAAAACTGAAAGGAAATTATTTCTGACATTTTATTGAACAAAAGGCACCATTTAAAAAACGGAATGATAGTTACATTTTAAAGAGCAGTTTTCTAACTAACTAAAAATAAATCCCTGAGTGTCTTTCGCGATATGTCGCAGTCTTTCGCAGTGTGTTTACTGCGAATGTTGATATTGCGATGACGATTTAAAAAATGATATATTGTGCAGCCCTACTCCAAAGGTTTAATTTGATAAGATAACTGATTTAGGTTGCTAACACTACCTTGTGCAAAGTACAAAGAGAAAAATGTTTATGCTCATGCCATCTCTAAGTTACTGTGCATGTTGCATTGACAGTGGTTTCCACCCCTGCCCATCTCAACATTTAAAAGCTTTAGAAAGAATAGAACATTGGCATGGTTTGTGCTGTTGAATATAATCACATTTATTTCAGATTTTCTTTATGTTGGCTTCACAGATGTTATTCCTGGAAGACCTCACTCTCATCCACAACCCTTTTCATCTTTCCATCCTCTGCTCAGATCTTTATCTTAGGGCTAACAGGCACTGAAAACACATTAGGGACCAAAGTCAGTGATTTCCAATGGCTTTTCAGTCATTGAGCTCCAGCCTTTTCTGCTTTTGTGTGCAGCAGCATGTGTTTACCATGCTTTATGTGAAACCCATGAGGTGATTTTTATGGTAATTGGGCTTATGGTTACCCAGGCCTTGCAGTAGAATTTGAAGGGATTTCTGGTTCCTAAGGTTTACACCACACATGGGGAATGTGACATCCAGGTTTGAGCTCTTCTCCTGACCTTGGTGGAAGGGCAACATTGTCTTTAAAGCAACAGCAGGAGTATAACAACAGCTGGAAGCGAGCAAAGTCTGTGGGGTGTCATCGAACCGTTGTTGCAATAGATTGGGACTGCGGTTAGGGGGAAGTATACTGAAGAATCTGACAGCTTGACAGCTACTTCAGCACTGAAGAAATGAAGTCAACTTTTCTTTGTATTTGTTGTATTTTCACAGTAGACTTCCACGATCGGATCTATGAAATACACACCTTTTCTCATGAAAGATGCCGTTTTCAACCTGACTATAAAATATGAAGGCGTAGGTGAGCTAAGGCATGGATACATTTAAAAGATGATGAGAAATACAATAATAGTCCCCAAAGAAAACTGGTAATCATTTTGTTCAGATGTTATTTGATCACTGGGGGGGTCAAGGGATGATCTACATTGTATTACATTTTAACAGCTCAATCAATAATTCTAATAAACACAGACATGTACAGATAAAGATGTTTCTTACTCACAAATGTGCATCAGACTGCCCATGCATGCCTTGGAAGGAAGAACTGATAGCTTCCTATATATAACCTTTATTTAACCAGGAAGTCACATTGATATTAAAATCTCTTTTGCAAATGAGACCTAGCCAAGACAGGGTCACGTAGCAGCACACAGCATCTAACAGGACACAACACAAAATCGTTTAAAGTGATAAAGGTCTCTATTTTTAAGCGTTGCCTGTAGATCATTCCAGGACCAAGGACTGAAATAGAACAGGTTTGTTTTGCCAGACTCGGTCCTGATCTTTGAACTGGGACCATCTATTCAACCTAAGATTATGACTATTTTGCAGAAAAATAAAACCTAAAATGATCTTGTAAACTAAAGTGTACCAGTGTTGTAGCCTACGCATGGCAGTGGATGGCCATCCTACCATGCTCTATGAGATACAATATAAGATACCCTTCCTAGAGGAAGAATACACCAGTCATCACTTCATCCTCAAATATAAGTGTTAACCAGGCTGGAAGAATAGGCAGGATACTGTGCAAGGGAGGTGGCGTGGCAGAGGTGACAGAAGGCTTCCTGTCGCTGACAAGGCCTTTCCATAATCTCTTGGCAGTGATTGGGCAGCTTGGCTGTGGGCATAGTATACCTCCAGGCTACTTCCCTGTACTCCTGCAGTTTTGCATTCCATAAATAACAAGGGGCAGGCAGAGGCAAAGACAATGAGCAAGTGAGGACAATGTGGCAAGGAGGCTGAGAGCCTGAATAAGAAACAGACAGTTGGTTGTCCTGAAGACAAAAAGAGCCAAACGGTGATTTGTTGTTCAGAACAGAGACAGATTGGGGATGAATAGTAGCATGACATTGGGAGAACAAAAAAGGAAAACACTGCAGTAGAGAGATAAGGCTCCCTGTATAAAGGTATGGGGGAAATTCGACAAGATGCACTTTCTCACCCTGAGAAAGGGTTTAAGCAAATTTACTCGCATCATTTTTGCCTATTTATGTGGTTACTGTGCAGTACTGAAAAGTAGCAGCATTTATAAGCAGTAAAGAATGCACCTTATTAAATTATATACAAAATTAAAAAAACAAAACATTAATTAGCAAGTCCAAGAATGCAACATGGTATGGAAAATAAGTCAAATAATGTGTATGTATACTGTAAATACACTTTTCATCATAATATGCAGTGCAGTGTGGAGTACTCCATTAGAATTCTTATATATGTAAATGTTATACTGTCCCACAAGGGGAAAGTATGTTTAACTAAGTTGCACTCAGTGCTGTAGGATATTCTAGCGTGCTAATGTTTAGCATTTTATATATTCTGTTGACGTTTAAATTATAAATGAGTATGATGGTAAAGTAAAACCTAAAACAAACAGTAATGTCGTAGTTAGATGAGAGAAAAAAGGATTTGTACAGTATAAGTGAGCAATAAAAGGACAGGTTTTGGTATGTATTGTATACTGTATGACTAAGTGTATTTTCTCTCTGTAGCTGGTTTTCTTCGTATGTTTGCATTTGGTGTTGAGAGGTTTCGCTTTAAATTTAATTTGTATACATGTGGTCCTTATCCGTGGAGCTTCCACTGGCCACCTTACATACTAGTTTAACCAAATATCTGAATCGACCAAGGGTACTATGTTCATTATCTGAATAACAGTCAGTCTTACGTACAAGAGGGAATGGTACCACAGGGAATCATGGGGGAGGGCAAGCTGCAGAGGTTGCATGATGGAATGGACCCTTTTGGATGACATGTTTTATTCATTCAAATATGTACACAGGGTGCATTAAGAGCATGCATGCATAGCACTGCTACCTCGACACTGCCAGCACAAGGACATCACTAGTTTGGTTTGGGTCAGTGAACAAACTGCGTCTGAGTATGATAGCTAAAGCAGGAACACCGAGCACATGCGACACTGTTTGCTGTGCTTGTAAAATGACATTCAACCATGGTACTAGACTAATATTACACTGTTCAATGCAGTATTCCTACTTTGAGAAAACAAATTTCATCAATTTATGTTGTGAGTTTTTCCACTTAGTCACAATTTACAAAGTGTAATCTAGGTGGCACTTTTCCGTAATACATTTTGTGACGTATCATATACAGATGATTAATGTTTATTAAAAGGGTAATATCAAAGCAAATATCATGTCCTCAATGCTGCAGTGGATTTGATTTCTGGTTTGTCATATTCAACAACTTTGCCGCTCAGTAATTGGAGGAAGTGTTAAGACTCTATTCTGTTGTGCAGTGACATTTAAAGTCTCCTGTGAGGTTGGTGAGGCCTATCACTGCGCACACAAGGTAGAGTGTGTGATGATACTAAACTTAGAAAGACTTGCACACTAATTAGATGAAGGCTGACATTCAGAGAATGTAGTTGATCAGCTATGAATATTGTACCAAAGACCCGTTTCTTGAAAGGTCTGATAATATAAGAGTTTGAGAAATGATTATTCAGCCGTAGTCTTGAGTAGCTAAGGACTTGCAACAACACTGACCTGTGACAATAATAAATTCACAAATTAATGAATCTAGCTTCAACACGTATCACACAGAACCACCTAGTGAGGAGGTCATATAGTATGATGCAGAAGTCTTTCACTAGCTTTGACTTTTTTAAAGTGTCATTGTTTGGTGAATTTCTACATTTAAAATATGAATCATGGTATATGAGGGAATATGTAACACCCTCTCCCAAGTTTTACAGAAGGCATTAATGAATAAAGCATGCTTGTTCAGCAGCATTAACCAAACACTGTGCCCTTGTAACCTTAATAGCTCAGTGCTCTCTGACCACATCCTTTTGTCTAGATATGAAGTCTATATAATGTGATGTGCCTTGTTCTTTTTACATTAAACAATATGTAATGGCTTATTAGTTCTTCAAATACAAATGAATAAACTTTAATTCACACATTGATCGTTATCATATTGAAAAATCTATTCACTTCGTACAGGACAGGTGATGATTCTCACGTAGTCAGGGTCTTTGGATCTTTGGTTTCTTTACAAGACACACTGGCTTACCTGGCCATGCCCCACGGATCACATATAAAACACCTGTGCTGGTGTGGTCTTATTGATTGTTTTATCCTCACTTTAGTCAGGGTGCAGTGTGTGACAGTCTGTGTTGTGACCTACATGTGTGGGTTACATTGAACACACTTGCTGTGCGTGGATTGGCTGTCAGTCTGTTGGCACCGTCCTTGGATTGCTGTTTCCTTTATTCCTTGATCTCTTTAGCCTTCCACTAGTTGAATTCTAGTCTACTCCAAGTCTGCTGTTTACGGTTGTCTTTAGATTCGCTCTACTGCGACAGCCAATGGCATCCTCACATTTCTTCACAAGCAACTGGCAGCAGACAAATCAAGGATCAGGGACAGCAATCATAGATGTTAATTTTGCTGATGAGTGAGGATTACTTTTCAATGTTTCTGTTCCTGTTTTCAGTCCCTTCGACTACCTGGACATGTGTGCACTGTAGCATCATCCGTTTGAGCTCCTTGGGTCAAAGGGGCATCTACTGGCCTTGAAACAGGATTTCTGGTGGATGTCACCTCTTTAGGTGAGCTTTAATCCATGTTACTTTACAGTGACTCATGATTCCCACATGAAGTAGTCCACTACCCTATCTCTGGATTTCTTCCAAAAGTCTTGTCTGAGTTCTATTTAACCCAGTCTGCTGAGCTGCCGTCACTCTTTTTTTTCCTGGCGGAGGTGAGGGGGTTGAGCAGCTGAGGTCTAATTGTGACTGGTCAGGGCCCTGGCCCTGTACTTTCAGTGGACTCCGGATTTGAGGCAAACTGATCAGTTCATCTTTTTAAAATCCAGCCATCTGGACAGGGTCTTGTCAAACCAAGGCTGTCCATCTCATGGGCTTTATAGCAAGGAACTTTTCTTGTTGACATTTGTGTGGCAGCCACATGGTCATCTTTGCAAACAGCTGATTGACTCTGACCATTCCACAATGAAATTTGATAAGACTGTCTTGTATAACCGAAAAAGAAACATCGCTGCATTTCCTCATTAAGAGCATTTATTATCCTTCAGCAGCACGATCTTCTCTAAGGCACTGTGTAACATCCTGTGCACTTGCGTGGGATTAAAATGTGGAGGCTAATTTTATCAATTCTGGCAGCTGAAAATTCTGTCAGAAATAAACAGACGCTCATAATTAGAAGAAAAAGGTGAAAAGGGGAAACCAGTAGTCCCTTGCTGCCGCAATCATAGAGATGTTTCTTTCTGAACAATGTTTTTGAAAACGTTACTTCATGGCAGTAATGGAAAGAAACATTCAACCCTGAAGTGGTCACGTACAATATATACCACATTACCGGTAACAACAGCTATACTGGCTGCTCTGTCAGTTCCAGGCTGTGTTGGTAACCTCAAAATAAGTGCTTGCATAAAAGTGTGATCTCTTATTTACAGTTTTCCAGCCACTGTCAAGCACACAAACCACTCATATAAGTACCCACAGCACTGCCACTCATGTCTAGCAAAATGTATTAGAACGGCTGAAAAGTGCAATAAAATTCTGTAATGTTCAATTCCTCTAAATCGATTGAGATGGTGCGAGCCAAAACATTTATGTTTATTATCTGTCTGCCCTCTTACTATGAGCAGAAACAATGGTATAATTTTAGTCACAAACATTTTCATCATAATTTATTTTTAAGGAAACTACAGTTGACTGGCATTGTTCAGAGCCCAGTCCAAAATCCATCTAATGCTGAACAGGGCAAAAACAAAAACCTCCATGGGAAATAGTGTTCAGAAGTACGGCAGTTCACTATTGTTCACTGTTTTTATCTTTTCACATCAGCCAACCTACTAGATGGTGAAACTACAGCTATTGTAGAAATGTGTGTATATACATTTATAATTTATTTTAAAATTAACCCAGAAGTTTCATTTTAAATACATTTAACATATGTTTGAAATTAAATTATGACTTTGAGGTTAAAGTGATGACTCTGCTTTAATGTGAGGGTGTGTATACCCACATCAGGTGAACAGTGCAGGATTTCTAGCCCTTTTTATACATAGCCCCCCAAACTTTAGGGAACCCAACATGAAAGCAGAAGTCCTTCACAATCAATAACTTCCTGAAGCCTATCACCCATAGGCATCAGAAGATCCTTGATATATTACCTGATGATGTAGCTACTTGATCTGTACTGCAGACATCCTCACTTTTTGGGTGCTTTTTGCCATTAGTCTGGCAGTATGGATTCATTGTCCTGCTGCATGATAAAGTGTCTTTTAGGCTTGCCATGGTAGTCTGTGTTACTGGTGTTACACGGTGTTTGGTCATACACCCATTACATTACTTGCCCACTGCCTCCACCACTTGCTTTTTATAAAAAGTTGAAATAAAACCCATTTAGGCTAGTTGATTTTTGCATTGTGTCTGCTGCACCGTATAGCAGCAGCAGCAGAGTGTAGCTGCAGGAGTCAGATTTAATTTTCACTTCATGACAAGATGATGTCAGAGGTGTCAAAGTGTAAAGCAAAAGTGCAGAATCAGGTCATTTATATCACAGAAAATATCTCTGCTGTTTATAATAGATTATCATTGTGTTTTCTTGCCATATTCACTCGCAGCTCACGGCGAAAATAGGCCAGAAACTCGATCGCAAGCCGACCGCAGAGCTCTGCGTCACATCGGTCTGAACATACACAGTCCATGGTTAACATGGGCACAGAAGGGAATCGGGCATCGCTTCGGGGCACTTCTGCCTCCTGTCTGAACCCAGCGGCTGCCAAAATGGGCCGCAGAGTAAAGGCTCAACTGGAGAGCTGGAGAGGCACAGCCATCCGTGGTGTGTTTGTGGTGTAATCGGTAACACTGGTGTTGTCACAAGTTTATTAACCGGTGGGGAAGTTTCCTCACCGTAGCATCCCTAGTGTCTTTGTGGATCTCAGTTCATTGCTGTTCAGAACTGTGAAAGGTTTTGTGAGGGGGAGGTCTGAATGTCCCCTAAACTGTCCTGGGCACCTTTTAAAAAGGAGCATATCCCCAGGAGGGAGAGCACTAGTACGAGGGATATCTGCGCTATGATGTGCCTTTGCAATTCAATTCAATTCAATTTTATTTATAGTGTCATGTCATATAAAAAATTATATCAGGAAATGTTTCATATAGAGCAGGACTAGAACAGGCTCAATGATTTTCAAAGTCAATGATTTTCAACGAGACAGTGGCGAGAAAAAAACTGCCTTTAACAGAAAAAAAGCTGTTTTACAGAAGAATACTGCCTTTTACTACTACTCCACGGCGGCAGATGCAGCAACGATGGCCCACATATCCATCTGTGGTGACCATCATACTCCATCTGCATTTGGTGTTAATTCCACGGTGGTAGACACAGCAGCGATCGGGGCTACCAAAGTCCATAAAAACCCCAAAACTCTGCAAAAAAATTGTTTCAAAGAAAGCACAGCTTGGTGATAAAAGTCCTATCTCTGCTGATATGCTGGAAACACATGGCAGTCAATTTGAGCAATGCACTGAAAAACAAACCAACTTGTCGTATAAAACAATCTGAGACCTCTATGATAAGTTTATTTAACACTTCTCAAGTGCTTCGAGCTATGAGCAGTTACTATGTGTTACCTTTATTCTTGGAAGGAACACAGTTAAAGTGCTGAATTATTTGAGAATAGTGACAACAAGGAATATATAACCCTTGAATGAGAAGTGTAGTCTTGGATCCCCAGAAAGTATGCCATTAAACTGTCCATCCACATCTTTTTTCTGTGAATACCACTGAGTAACAAGTCACCTATATTCTCACACTGTATTTATGATAAATGTCCCAGGCAAATGCTTGAATAGCTAGGTTGTTTAAAAGAAAACCATGTTTGCTTGCTAGGAGTCTTCTTTTTCACTTCCTTTTTTGTTGCATTATTATGTTGTTTTTACCGCCACAGACTGTCGATCAGCAGAACAGCGTGAAACCAGCGACAGGAGTGTGTATCGTGTAGCCCGCATGCTCACACGCTGTGCATCCTCATGCAAACAAAGTGGGGGGCCACTAGTAAAATGTTGCTCCATAGCACTTCTACTGGTCAGCGACTCCACAGTTTACTTTAAATAGGAGAATATTTATATAAGACTAGCGAACAGATGTCACTGCTGTGGTTAAAATAGTACTTGGTACAAAACAGAACAGGCTTATAAGGACAGCCATGATGGTGACAAGGAAGAAATCACCAGGAGCACAAATGTGCACAGTAATGCTGAATTACTGAATAGATCTTATCTCTTTGGGACTCCAACTGCAGTAAACTAAGGATGCTAATTTATATTTATTTTTCTGATGATATCTGACCCTATTTAACCGATCATTAACCTTTTAACAGACAACCAGTTCACCCGTCTGGGAGAGTTATCAGTCGTGATGTTGCGTGCGTTGTTGTGGACACATGCAGCCACTTTCCAGTAGGGAAGTTTGGTCCTTTTCCCCACGAGGACAGTGTAGCATTTGTTACAGCGCTGTGAAATGGGCCAGATGCTACTGTAAACAGGAGCAACCTGCAAAGGCCTATAGGGCTATAGCTGTCTGTGTGGAACTCCTCGTCATTCAGTGTTTGCTAACGTTAGCACCGTGTTGCTAGTGTTGTCATGTAGCATGCTGTGACTTTTCTGTTTAGTCCGCAGTGTTCAGTAGCAGTGGGACCCGACGGGTCAGGCCGGGTTCAGACAAATATTTACAAATGATCTTGGGGTTCGGCCTATTTGACATGGAGCTTCAAGTTGTTTTTAGTGAAACACACAGTGTTTCTGTCAGGAGTTGGCTTCAGCAGCAACGCAGACAGACATAGTGGCAGTTGTCACGTAGCTCTCCGTTTTGAGCGCCGTCCCACAGTTAGTCGCTGATTGTGGAGACCTTAAAAAGTTGCGTTTTAAGCTCTCCACAATAAGCTACAGAGGAGTTGTATTTAAGAAATAGATTGTATAGCCTATTTTTCATTTACCATGCAACAAACTCTATTTTTTAATTACTTAAAAAAGAATAATATATTTATTTAACTATATAACCTATAGTATTAATCGGTCAAAATTATTATTGTCGGTTAACGGTTAAACAGTTAGCGATTATTAACATCCCTACAGTAAACTTCATAACATTCAGGCTCCTCATTTCAGAGATACAGTATTGTGGTTACAGATAAATGTATAAATGGGTGGATAAAACTCTGGTCTTTGTCAGAAGTAATAACTAAAAGAAAAATTAGAGGCTCTGCAGTGAAACATGGACCTTTTATAGGGTGATGCTTTGAGATATATTGTCTCCTATTGTTTCCATTACTTTATGAAAATGAACCTTATTCATTCCTTTGTTTGATTCATCACTGAATTAAGTCTGAATTAATTAAAATGAGTATAATGGAAATGCTGTTAGTAAATGAATTAGATTTGTTCAGAAGATGGACTGTTGCACTGTTATTTTCATAAGTAGTTGATACATGTGATGCATTTTTTGTGACATTATAGTTTTAATTTGAGATAAAGTCCAACAAATCCCATTAAAATGAAAGATCTTCATAAAAGCAAATGGGAATTATAACAATTTTCCAGTGTTTGTCACAGGGTATGATGATTCTGATTAGACTTTCTGCTCTGATGCCTATGCATGTCTGTTGGGTATTAATATTGCTCTGACAGCATTGCCATTTCAGCACAGCCTCTTCTCAGACATTAACTTAGATAATACATATGCTGAATGATCATCTTCTGCAGTACATCCAATCATGGACATTAAGAAATTGATATTAAATGCAAACATTACAATATTCTCATATCTTGCTTCAGTTGGTATAACCGCTGAAGTAGAAGTCCAACACCCTCATTTGTAAATTGTGGCAATTCTATTCTTATTCTTATATAGGTTATATTGTTTTTTTCATGTGAACATAATATCTTAGGAACGCATTTTGATTTTGGAGGTCAAAGGTCAAGGTCACTGGAACCTTACACAACACGTTGTTGGCCATAACTCAGGAATTCCTATGCTTATTATGACAAAGTTTCACACAAATGTCTAACAGGATAAAATGATGTGATGGCAAAAAAAAAGCTTTTCTGGCCATTATTCAACATCATAACTGAGTAACAGAAGGGGAGATTGTGACCATATTTCACATTTGGTCAGACACTGAATTGGTGACACTAATCTTTGGTGTGCTGCCGGTCTGAAGATGTGTGTGAAGCATCATCATCCAGCAAGGCGGTAATTCTAGTTCCTTTGAGTTGTAATCCAGGAAAACACAATTAACCCTTTAACATTTTAAATGTGTAGTTATTCCATATCTGAGGAAATAATTCACCATGAGCTATTATTACTCCATATTTCCCAACCATTTTACTCTCTGTATGTGAGTAATTTTTACTGCATGCATGTAGCTATGGAGATTGCCAACATATACTATGATGCTACCTGTTTCATACTGGGATTATGTAATACTATTAGGACATTACATAAACAGCATGCTTTTTTACTCCAGTTTTTTTATTTGTACACCTGATTTCCAGTACTGATCCAGATCTGAGTAAAATGCCTCTAAATCACCTTTGACATACTGTGTGCTGTGTTGTACATCGGTACCACTTAAAAGTGTCCAACTTTTAATCCATACATCAGTTGCAGCCACATTACAAAGTTGCCACGGCAAGCACGCAGTATCCTCCAGCCCTGCTCCGACCGCATGAAATCCAACATGCTGTTCTCTTTTACGCCACCAGGAGTTGCAAAGTGCTACCCTCATACGATTTGTATACAGTGAGGAGTCCCAAAGCAGTATCAATGTTGGATAAATAATTATGTTATGTTACATGATCTGGTACCATTAGAGCATGGTTAACACAATGCTACAAGTCACAGAAATATTAAACAAAGTTAAGAAGACAACCTATCTGTGAACATTAATTTTTTAAATGTCAATATATATCATACAGCTGCTGTCATTAACCTCTATTTATGTTGACTTTATCAGATACATGTAATGCTGCAGCAATAAAATATAGATTTGATCAGTAGCCACCAGCTTGCAATGTCTGCTGGTTAACATGTAGGCCTGTTAGCTATTCATGAGCCGTGACCCTTATTTCTATCTGTTTCTTACTCACTACGCTGTCTCACAACAGAAACATCTAAATGAAATCTACTAAATTATGAATTTGGCTGCATTAAAACGCAGTAGGTGACCACAGAAAGCAGGAGGAGATTTAACAGAGTTTTAACGGATTGATCGGCAGTGTGGCAGTGAAGTTAAGAAAACAACTTTTTTAACTTTCTCTGCGATGACTCATTTTAAATACCAATATAGCCGATGACACAACTGTTGTCATTAACCTGTATTTATGTTGATTATGGCAGATGACGTTGCAATTATGAAATAACGATTTGATTACCACCCCGACGCAGCAGCTTCGATGACATTTGAGGCGCAATTAAATCACAGGTTATTTGTTCCTCGTTTGGTTGTCTGACAACAGAAATGGAAAAAGATATATTTGTGAACAACTATATTGTGAATTCGGCTGCATGAACACACAGTATAAGTGACCACAGAGAGGACAGGAGGGACACAAAGGACATTTAACAAGCTGACGGCTGTCTCTGGTAGCCTTCTCCAGACTTGACTTGCCAGGGGTTTAATGTAAAAATAAACTGTAATCGAAATGAATGATTTTGTGTGAGCCTTGGCGCTGAGCCTTGTTTTGAAAAACAGAATAGACGTAAGTCTTTATGAGTAGTTATTAATGGTTGAACATTATCTCTCCACAGAGTGCATCATTTTTTACTTACAGCAGCTCCCCACCTCTGTTTTGCATTTTAACAGAAGCCACATTCAAATGTTAAATGTCATATTAAGTTATCACACACTGACTCTTTTTTTACATTTTCTTTTTTTTCTTTTCTTTTATACAAATGTGTGAATTTAAATGAAACATGCTGACTATGGCTGTTTACAGTTTGGAATGTTAAAATGATCCCATATTCCCGCCAGTCGATGGTGCAAGTTGATACGCAATACTTTTAAAAAAGACGTTATTGATCAGAGTTGCGAGTGGATCGAACTCTCATATGGGCGATCTACAGCGTGGCTGCTTGAAAAAAGCCTTGGCAAAGCACATAGGACAAAACAGTGTGGTGCACTTGATGATTTGATAACTGGAGTGATGTTACATTTACACACAGTAGATCTGAGGTTAAAATTTGTACAACCAGCATCGGACTGTTGTAAAATAACCACAGCACCCACCGTGCTTATGTATGTGCACATCAGACGTGATTTTGATGAATTTGTTTTTCTCCTGTTGGCTGTGTTGCAGACGGACACATTGAAAATACTTTACACAGCACATCAATTAAAACTTCTCCCTCAGGACTGTCCGTTCCTGCCAGTCTCTCACCCGGTGTCCCCGTCCTAATCTCCAAGTAACCAGGGTAACGGCTGCGCGTTAAAACGAGGCTGGCCATAGTGTCACCTGGAGCTCCACTTTTAAAAAAATATTTTATATTCCAGTTTTATGATACAACAAAACAATATCGAGAAACACTGACAGCACAGCTGCTGGACAGACCGGATGGATCTGAAACATGTTGAATGAAACACCACAAAGAAAGTGGTAATCAGCCCATAGGCTGCTTGTCTGTATGTTTAATATTCTTTTTCAGTGAAGTTTTCACTGCAGTTGATCTTGTTGCAGGTTCATGTTATCAGTTGTAAATTAGTTTTTCACTGTGAGAGAAAATGGAGTTGTGACATTCAAACAAAATGGGGCTTGGAGAAGCACACAAGTTCAGTAACCTCTAAATCCTGGTGTCTGTCGTTTAATGAAGATTTTATGAACATTTAACATGAACATGTAACATTTAATGAAGGTATCCACGCTGTGTAAACTGTGCATAAAGTACGTTGGGTTTTGGAGAGGTCTGAGTTGGTCTGATCTCGAGGGAACACGGGAACATAACCCACTGAAAACACTGAGGGTGTTTCTGCCTGGAATTATTAAGACAACCTTCTGTGTCTCTAACTTTATCTGATTTATCCTATCACACAGTTGTCATTAACCTGTATTTATGATGATTTTCTTAGACAAAGTGAGGATTATAAAATTTGCATCAGTGCAGCAGCAAGCTTTAAGTAACTAGGACTGATTCTGACATGCCTGATAAATTCTGTCCGGCCCAGGATTTTCCACTTTTATGGAGATTTTTTTTTTCTTCTTTTTTTTGCTAACTTTACCTCTTGTGTAGGCTTATATTGCAGTGAGTTTAAATATTTTACACAAAATGGGATTACTTACTCAAGTCATCTTACCTTGTTATGAATAAAATGCTTAAAATGTGTTGTGCTCTTTTTCAATTTTCAGCATCAGTCCACAGTTGACAATTTAAGTGTGGGTTCCTGCTTTCGGGGGCTGCGTATCCTGGTTACCTGTGACGGTGATGGGCCATTATGGAACAATGGGATACATTGTTACAGTTTGATGCGTTGGGTACTACTAACACTAACATGTTGACTTAGGCCCCAATCAGTGTGTTCTAGCAGCCTGGGGTGGCTTTTTTTAAATTTTCAATGAGAGTGAAGCATTTTGCTCACTGCTTTTTGTGTTGCTGAGCACCTCATGTTTTTTTCACAGGAGTGCCCTGAACGCATCAACTCTTCAACTCAGAGCGGAAAAGCGCCCAACGTTATGAAGTGTTTCTTTCCATTGTCCAATCAGATTAATTGAGATGAAGTAGTCGCAATGACGACACGTGGGAGGTTCATGTTCTGTGTTAAACGTTAGCTCACTTTCAACGTCACCCTAGGCAAACTGAAAGACATCTGAACAAATTGTAGCCTCGACTTTCTAACGGGATACTTTGCCGATTTAAAACCAGATGCGTGTCATCTTGTTGGCAGTGTCTGATCTCGGCAGACCCCCGCTGCTCCGGTCCACAGGACCGGACCTCCGTGCACTGGTACCCACAGAGCTGGATTTAAATCGGCAAACTATCCCTCAGGTTCTCACTCTAAATTGTTGTAAGAAAAACAATCAGGCCTACAGAAAGCAGCCCCATGCAGGCTGCTAAAAAGCGCTCTGTCTGATCGGGGTCAGCTTCAACAAAAAGGCAGTGCGGTGCGCCTCGTGTTGTTCAACCTGCAAAACGTGCTCTGTCTGATCGGGCCCTTACTTGACTTATTCCTTTAGACTCCTAGGTGGAGCATAGGGCCACAATCACACCTCTTGCTGTGGCAGTGTTTTTATAGTTTCTGTAGCATGCAGGATGGGGTCCAACCTTCCACCATTTCTGGCTTCTGGTGTGTTTTGGAGTTGACTTGTTAGTCCCCTCTCCTAGCATATTGTCTCAGGTAATGGATTACAGACTCATACCACATGAGACCAGACAGACTTAGGATCGTGTACAAGCTGTCTCGACCTGCAGGCTGCTTACATGCGTCTTCAGCTTGTTTATATACTGCTGACTATCACATCTATCTATCACATTTTTATTTTATGCTCATTAAGTTGTCTGACAAAATGAACAACCAAGGCTAATGACAACAGTTGTACGGTGTGTTTGCAGAGAAATTCCCAAAGAAGTTATCAGTGACCATCGGTGTGCATCATGGCACATCATGAGCACATATCAGAGGAAAGCTGGATCTCCACTGTGAAAATATAGAAGGTATAAGCCCTAGATAAAGTTAAGTCATTCCTCATACAGTGTCATGCCCAGACCTTTCCTACAGGCAGCAGTTAACATCTCCAAGACAAAAGACAGGCTTAAGGTGTGAATGCACATCTCTTTCTCAGACAGTGCTGATGCACACTTGCAGTTTCTCCCTGAATAAACAATGTTCATGTCATATTTCCCTGACTTTTGCATCCATTTTTGGGACTGCGTATAGACTATATTTTGGACATTTAAACCACTCATCCCAATTTTGAGCGTTGCAGCAACGTCTGGAGCGACCACGCACAGAAACTGTGACACATGCTATGCTGCGGCACAAATGCACAACAGCCACGTCAATGGTGCGGCATTCCTGCTGTTTTAAGTGTTTTAAAGTGCTACCACTGTACCAGATAGGTTTTACTGGATATAACCATTTTCCGTCAGAAGGGCGCAATTCTCTCCCACACTATCTGCCTCTGCTGTGGCATTTAAAAACCTTGACTGAATCCTGTGTTCTCTTTGTGTTCTAAAGCCTTTGTACTGTGGCCTACATACTGATTCTTGAGATTTAAAGCCTCCCAAAAGTATGCTGCAAAGGTCCCAGTGGGAATTGTGACACTGTTTACAAGACTGCTCCAGATACTTTATTGAACAACTATTATCTCATTATCAGGATTGTCATCCCGTTTAAACAAATTCAAGATAACTTTTTTTTCAGTGCAAAATGTCTTAGAAATTATGAGGCCAACCATGATTGCATGCTGTTTTAATGTGAACGTCAGCTATAAAACATTCAGTTGATCTTGGGGCAGTTGAGTCTAGATTTCTGAACATGAGGAAGTTGTTGCCAAAGTTTGCAACACACAAGCCACAACACAAAGACACACAGCGCACAGCGACATGGTTGATAATTAATGGAAGACCAACTTGTACCCCGTCGTTTTTGAGATAAGTTCCCGTCTCAGAACAGATTGTCTTGCAATTGAATACAACTGGAAGTACATAAATGTGGTTGTAAAAAATAAATGGTGTCACAAATCAATTATACACCATTGATGAACTTGCTCCAGCATGTTTGGTGTCTCGTCTTTGTAGCTTCGTAAAAGAGCTCTTCATGTTTGCAAATAATTGAATAATTTAAGAAGAGAGATACAAAACATGGGTTTCATTTTAGGTTGGACATCCACACAGTTTTCTACCTTGAGGTGCATACTGTAGTATTTAATTATTTCCGCTCCTTACATGTTCATAATGAAACTGTCTGTAGTTCTCTTTGAAATTAGTCTTAACTATATCTCCATCTCTTCATTGTCTTGGTAAACTGAGGCCGAGACAAACCAGGTCTTTGATGTCTCTGCCTGCGAGGCGCCGGCATTGTAATGAAACTGTATTGTATTGTCTCAGCACCAAATGTTTGGCATGACGGAACACAATCCTAATTCTAACCGAGACGTGCCATCTTCCGCTGGTTTCAGAGCTGCTGGTTTCCCAAGAGAGTTGCAGGCACTCCCTCACTGGGACAAACAGCTTTCAGGCCCATCAATTATTTAGCACCTCTTGCCTTCAGGGAACTCCTGAGAAATTATGATGATGAATGCAATCAGGAGACAGAAAATATATATTTATAAATCTATATTTTTCATAGGAGTTTTAATACCTCGTGATGAGGTGTTGGAAGGGAAAGATTGATTAAATGCTTTGACAAAATCTGAATATTTTGTAGAACTCCCTGTCCATATCGGCACAAAAAATGCACAATCACAAAAAGCACTTTGGTAGTTAAGGGAGGCCTTTGAAAGGATTACAAAAGGCACTCTGTTTATAGTGGGTAAATACCCATGTGATGTTGAAATGTTTCCCCTATTCTCCCCGTCTGCCCTGAGTCCTTTATTATGAATAAGCATGAATGTTTTAAGACTGATAACTAGTTCAACATGCAGCCAAACAAGAACATTGTTTTTGTCTCTCATTGATATTTTATAAGAGGACTAAGGGATGAGTCTTTAATGGACTATATGGATTATATTGAAACACTAAATAACCTTTTAGAGCACAGTTTAAGACATTTCTTCCAGGGTATGACTGCAGTGTACAATATGGCAACGTTCCTTGTGTTTACTACACAATAAAAGAGAGGATCCGAAATGGCATCAATGAAAAAGTAACATGAGGGTCGGGAGTGTATCCTATCACACCCTTTGTAGCATAATAATGTGTGATATGTGAGCCTCACACCCCAACAATATAACAGGATGTAGTGGAAAGTAAAGTAGAAGTTTAATCGGAGAGAAAGAATTTAACAGTGTAACAAGATGCTTTGGACACTGAACTGTTTTGATGAAAACCTTCATGACATGTGTTGTCCTTTTAGTATGTGACTAATAAACTAAAGAAATCTTAGTCGACTAAAACCAAAATTACCCATTAGTCGACTAAAAAAGCTAAGAGGGGTCAGCCCTAGACGTTACATGATGTAAACGCACGTGGTGCAGAACGTGAGGTGGTTCCGTTTGTTACCGAAAGTTACAATAACTTGCCGTTTACTTTTATTTTAAAATCGGACACGAACACCGGTCTCCGAATTGGGCGGCGCGAATTACGCAAATTCGCTCATCGGGTGAGTTGAAATATCTGAACTTCCGCGGCGAGTGACGGGAGTACTCGCACGAATTAAGTGATCAAAACATAAGATTCCGGCGTTCCAGCAAGGAGTCCTAGCTTAGGAGTGATTCAGGAACAGAACTACTCTGAGGAAGGAAAGGACAGAAACTTTTACCTTATGTGTGGAGGTGTGGTTGACCCCGTTGCTATGTATGACTCATTCTTTTAGAAAGGTGTGATCGGTTGATCAAAAAAAGAAATGTGTGATTGGTTGAGATAGATAGATAGATAGATAGATAGATAGATAGATAGATAGATAGATAGATAGATAGATTAGATAGATAGATAGATAGATTAGATAGATAGATTAGATAGATAGATAGATAGATTAGATAGATAGATAGTTAGATAGATAGATAGATAGATAGATAGATTAGATAGATAGATAGATAGATAGATTAGATAGATAGATAGATAGATAGATAGATAGATAGATAGTTAGATTAGATAGATAGATAGATAGATAGTTAGATAGATAGATAGATAGATAGATAGATAGATAGATAGATTAGATAGATAGATAGTTAGATAGATAGATAGATAGATAGATAGATAGATAGATTAGATAGATAGATAGTTAGATAGTTAGATAGATAGATAGATAGATAGATAGATAGATAGATAGATTAGATAGATAGATGGATGTGTGTGGAGGTCAGCAGGTCTTAGTTAGAGAGCTCGTGGATGTTTTTAATGAAACATATCTAATAACGACTGACTGCTTAAACAATATTTATTCAGTTAAAACATTTTGTTTAAAAAGAGAAAATCTCCCTAAAATAAATGTTCTTTTTTAAAATAAAATTTTTTATGAAGGTTTCAGAAAGATTCTGCAGAAGGAGAGACAAAGAGATAAAGTGGACCGAAGACGTTTTAATCGAGTCGTGTCACACAGGAGAGAGCTTCGGAAGATGGACATCAGGGGATTTTTACACTTTGCATAAATCTGCATTAATGAATCTTGGACAGTGATTTCAGTTTGATGCGAGTGCAGGTTTGAGATGAAGCTGAACCCTCGAGACGTCTGTGTTGTATCTTTATCGCCCATGGAAGCGTTTGATGTCTCTTATTTCCTGCGCTCTATAAGAGAAGCTGTAGATCTTCACTCCCTGGAGATGACCCTCTCCGGAGCTCCAGCTTGGTTCCTGCACACAAACCCGCGTTAGTTACTGACGCGCTCTCCAACGCATCGCGTCTCCTCGGCCACACGTGCTTTAAGACACGCAATGACTTCATTTACTCAAAACAGACTAATGCGCCTCCACAGCAGTGAGACATCACGGCCGGGTGTACAGACCGACACGCGTTAAACATCTGAGGCGCATCCAGAGGCTCATCGGAGACGAGGCCTGATCTCATCATCATGAGTCTGATAATTAACTCGATGTGAGTTTCCCCTGAATGTGTGTTACATAAGCTGTGCTCTCCCTGGTGTCACTTTGTGCGGAATAGCTTCAGCTGTCTTTTCTTTCCTCTAGCATGTGTGTGTGTGTGTGTGTGTGTGTGTGTGGTAGATTTACAAGTATAATCATGTCTCTATTGAATAAAAACAAGCTACAATAAATGAAATTGATGAAACTGTAAAATCAGTGTTTATTAAGGGTGAAGTGTTGTGTTAGATGAGTTAGCCTCCCTATTGATCAGTGGGTTAGAATGTCGCACACACACTCACACACACTCACACACACATAAACAATCACACACACAGTTTTATGTTTCTTGTAAAACAGCTCAAGCTGGTATAAATGAGGCAGTGGGCCCCACACACACACACACACACACACACACGTAGATGACTCTGATGGAATTACGGGAACTGAGCTCTTTATGACTTCATAGCACCTCAGTTAAATGTCATTTCCAGACAGATGGTAGATGAGAGGGAGGGGCCTGAGACATACAGAGGGAGGGGCCTGAGACATACAGAGGGAGGGGCCTGAGACATGCCGAAGGAGATTAGGATTAGGAAGGATTATAAAACCATTTTCAAACAATTTGGAGTTCAACAGCCTACAGTAAGAAAGATTATTGACAAGTTGAAAGCATTCGAAACAGTCATGACTCGTCCCAGGATCGTCCAGCACATTCAACCCGAGGTCAGACTGTGCAACACTCAGAGAAACACAAAAAACCCAAGAGCTTCATCTCACACCCTACAGGCCTCACTGAGCGCGTTAAATGTTAAATTCCATGACGGCACAATTAGAAGAAGACTGAATAAGAGTATAAAAACAACATGGTAGCACAATGAGGTTCACAGAACTGCATCTGAACAAACCACAAGGCTTCCGGGACAATGTCCTATGGACGGACAAGATCAAAGTGGAGTTGTTTGGCCTTAATGCCCAGCGCCGTGTTTGGGTAAAAACCAAACACCATTTCAGCAGAAACGCCTCATACACACGTGTGTGTGTCAATACGACAAAAGAGACTTCAGCTCTTGTGAACGTTACATGTTTTGAACTTGTATTTGCTGCGTGTGTCCTGCAGGCCTCATTAACCTGAGCTCATACCAGTCACTTTTTATGGGGAAAAAACATTATAAAGATACTATTTTGACTATAATGAATATTAAGATGAAACCTATTTTCCCGTTTATCACAGAGTTCTTCACTAAAATGTTTACCAAAGTCACTTTTTTGAAACAAGTAAATTTTTACTTATTTTTAAAAAAAAACTGAGGCACAAAATACTGACGGATGTGATTTATTTATTGAAAACAAAAGCCCAAGTGTACAGAGGGAAAACTTAACTATATTATAAATATAATGCTTGTCCTGTACACTGTATGAACATATTTACAATTTTTAAGTAGCCCTGCTGTCATTCCTAGGACCCTCCCAGTTCCCCTGTGTTTCTCACCATCAGCCAGTTTGTCTGTGTTCACTTGCACGTTCCAGGCATAAGATGTCGTCACATCACGAGCTGCCCATATCTTCATACCAGACTTAGATGGTTTGTTTAGTATATCCGTCCCCTAAAACCCATGAGATGCTCATCAACAGTGATGTCAGCACCTGGTTTGTAAATGATTGACAGGCGCTCTACCCACTTCTGCCAAACTTCCCAGCTTGTCTAGCTGACTGTGGGCTGCTCTTGTGTGGTGGTCATCACAGTGAATCACACGTGTCAGGATGTAAAGGTCTGCAGAAACATTGTAGTGTAAAGAATTGCCTGGACAGCGTCCTCATCCCATGAGCCGGATGCTGATCCGTTGCAGGATCTGTAGACGCCACACAAAATTAACACACCCGTGTATGCTTCAACATTCACCGGGTCTACATCTACCACTTTCCAGGTGTTTCCATAAACGCTTCTCCCCTCCAGGTTTGTCATGTCCATGTCCATGGTTACAGTGGAGTTTGTGAGGAAAAGTTTAAGACAGGACTTGATGTCATCCACTCGGGTTAGTGTTAGGGTTTGGTTCCATTTTTTGAGCAAAAGGAGACCACAACCTCAGCTAGGTCTTCTTCCTCATCAGTCTCAGAGTCTTCCTCCTGGGTTTATACTCGTGTTATCCTCAACCTCTTCCTCCTCGCGGTCAGCCTGGCTTCTCTCCTCCTCATCACTGTCTCTGTTATGTATAATTCCACATCCTTACCTGCAGTATATCGTGGTGACGAAGACTGAACTGTACGGCCTCAAACAGCTGTATCTACCAGAGCTGTGTGAAAGGTGTGTGATTGAAACAATTTTACAGTTTTGTTCTTCAACAGATATTGTAAAAATTATGTTCTCGATAGGTTCCTGTGTGGGTTGCCATAGTAGCCAAAAAGAGGCATAAGAAGTGTGTGTGTGTGTGTGTGTGTGTGTCTGCTCAAAGACACCTGTGTGTTTAGGTGTGGGAGAGGAGTGTAGAAATGTGTCTGAACTCTGTTTTATACACTAATTCTAGTCTTATCTATTCATTTCCAATAATCGGTCATTTTTGACTGGGGACACCATGAGTGTATAAAAGTTCCATAAAACACACACGTTTTTATTTAAATATTTCTAATGAATTTTACGTGTTTAAATGCCATTTGAGAACAAAGACATTAAACCTCATGAGAAATAAATCAAATTTACTGCAGTTTTTTAGAGAGGAAAACAGCATGAGAGTTAAAGAAATAATGTCACAGTGAGGAAAAGTTATATTTTTTATAACTTATTGTCTGAGGTTGTATTTGTGGAATACTGAGACCCGGCGGTATGATCAGATGATTTATATTATGTTTTTCTATTATGGATGATTATTTCTATATAAATGTGAATTATATTGTTTGCATCAGCTGAACATAAATTCTATAACATAACATTTCTAATTAACATCTGCTGCATCCAGATGTTTTTTCTTTCCATAATATTCTTCTCTTATAAACGTAATGTGTGACGGAGTGAGTGAGAGAAAACAGAAAGAGAGATAAAACTCTATTAGGCGTTACAGTCCAGAGGTTTTATTAAGGCTTTGGGGCGTGTGTGTGTGTGTGTGTGTGTGTGTGACAGAGTGCAGACACTTCACCCAAAGGGCTGATTAATGAACCCACACCGTGCAGGAACGACCTCACAGACGAGTGTGTTCATCCATTAAGGAGAGAGCGGCGGTGAGGAAGCACTGGTGTGAGGTGCATGCTGGGAACCGTGATGATGTCGT
>JAOVVB010234464.1:0-23562 GCA_028570985.1 Heterobranchus longifilis | reverse complement strand
GTTGTGTGAGAGACCGTGTGCATGACAGGGTTTGTGTGTAAATGTGTTATTTTGAAGCGTATGTGCAGAAAAAGCTTTTCAACTTCTACACCTCAGTGCAGCACAGCAGGGCACAGAGTTAAGTTGGTGAATATGGGGCCTCAGAATATGTGTGTGTGTGTGTGTGGTGTGTGTAGTCATGTGTACATATGTATGCTTGTGTACTCGTGTTTTTTTAGAGCCCAGCAAGAGAAAGTGGCAGCGACAAGTCCAGTACATAAGGGACTGTGTTCTCCTCCGTGACACGGGTGCATATTCCCTCCAACGAAAACAAAACAGAGTCTGTTTCAAACTGCTTTTGTTTGAGGCAAAGTGGAAGCTGGCAGTAGTTGTACAAATCCAAACAAGCAGGCAAACAAACTGAGAGCTAACACTTTCCGAAGTTTGGAATAAATTAGGCCAGGATCTCATACCACCTCAGAGCCTCATAGAAGCAGCTTATGTGTGTCATGAATTACTAAGTAGTAATATTTGGGGCTTCTCACAGCCATCAAACAGCTGAGGCTTAATTTCCTGAGACTTGCCCTGAAGTGTCCAGGAAAGTGGGCTGTCTGAGCCGCCATCTGAGGACAGAGAGGCGTCCGTTCTTTGCACTGGGCTGTGATTAGAGCCGCAGCGATTAGTCGACTCATCGATTAGTGGATCGACAGAAAAATAATCGAGTAATCTTTCATGCAAAAATGGCAGAAAATGCTGAAGATTTCCTGCTTTTTGTCCTCCACTGAAAAACGACAACATAGGTAATTTGTACAAGCAGCAATTACGACCCATATTTACCTTTCTTGTTAGGCGGCGCCCTCTAGTGGCCGTAGTAATTATGACGGGAGCAAAGCAAGAAGTCATGTAACTTATTAAGAGCGAGAAAAAACGTTTAGGGCGGACAGGAGGGGAGGTGGATGTGTCAAACAAACACAGGACTTTGACCCAGGAGTCCAGTGTTCGTGTCCCTTTTGAAAATAAAAGTAAACGTTGAGTTATTTTAACTTTAGGTAACAAACGGAACTATGTCACATTCTGTGTCACATGCTTAATTATGTCATGTATGTACATACGGAAGTGAAGTAATATAACAAATGTACTGATTTGAACCCAAACCAAACGTTTACGATGTGTTTTAAACTGCGAATATTAAGGTATGGGGATGGAAAATGCTCCCGTGGGTCGTATTTCCTGTCACTACTAGGGGCGTTAATTTAGTAAACGCTGATGGGTCATATAGAGGGTAGGAACAAACAACGTATGTGGTCGTATCGTTTGGAGGACTTGTTGTAAACTGAATATCTTTGGGTTTTCGACAAAACAAGACATTTAAAGACATCACCTTGGACTTTGAGAAACTGCAATGGACATTTTTCACTATTTTCTGACATTTTATAGACCAAACAATTAATCGAGGAAGAATTAGGCAGATTAATCGGTTAGTTACAGCCTTAGCTGTGATATCTGAGAAATGTATAACTTGTCTGTTTTAAGATCCACAGTCATTTACCATTGTGTCCTAAAATTGACAAATAAAATAGCTAATATTAATAATAGCCAGTGGTGGAAAGTAACTGAGTACTTTACTAGTTTACTTTGAAGTACTTGCATTTGTGCTACTTTATACTCCTACTCCACTTTCAGAAAGAATTATTTTTTACTCCACTTCATTTACCTGACAGCTGTAGCTACGAGGTTCTCTTCATATTAAAATTTTACATTTAAATCTTATGGTGAGCTTTATAAAATACAATGCATTGTTAAAGATTAAAGTAGAGGTTCCCAACCTCTTTGGCTGAAAGCTATTTCTACTTGAAGCCTCTTGTCACATTTCAGAGGTCGATGAGTGTCAGATGGTTTCATCTAAATAACTGTTCGAGGCCCAAAGAGGTAAAAATCATCCAATATTTGACCAAAAACTGAGGCAAATATTAAAGAAAAGTCCCAAAAGTACAACACGTTTGTTGTAATTTCCTCATTAATCATCTTCCGACCTCTCAGATTTATCTTGGACTAAAATACCAAACTGTATATAAAGTATTTAAAAGTACTCCACCTCAACCAGCTACAACAGTACAACTGCTTACACATTAATGCATCAGTATGAACAGTCTAATAATGCAATCTATAAGATTATATGTCATTTTTCTGCAGAATGAGTACTTCTACTTTGATACTGTAAGTACATTTTGCTGATTATACTGCTGTACTTTTACGTAGGATTTTCAATGCAGGACTTTTACTTGTATATAGTGGAACCATTTGATACCTTATTATAAACAATATTGATTATAGCTGCTTTAAATAAAGCATCAGAATACTTCTTCCACCACTGATAATGGTTTAAAACACAGGGTTCCCACACTTACTTAAACATCAAATTCAAGGACTTTTCAAGGACTTTCCCTTAAATTCAAGGACCCAACCTTTGAGAGGTCAAGGTCAATTACTGTTACAACACAGAGAATCTTTAGAATCAGAACTAGCATGAAACAATGATTGCAGGAGACAGTGGAACTTATAGCCTATTTACTAACATTAAGTAAAAAAAAAAAAAAAAATCAAAAATCAAAAGTACTTCCTATTCTTGCACCAGATATATAAAGTCAAGCACTTTCAATAACCCATATCTAGTTATGTCCATTTTCAAAAACTTTCAAGGCCTTGATTTTTCAAATTCACAAATTTTCAACCATGAAAACATGTTGAACCTGGAATGAAAACACACGCACATGCACACACACACACATACACACAAACACACACACACACACAAACACACACGCACACGCAGCTGTGGTAAAATACTTTTATAGAGCAGTAATCCATATCTGAAATATAGCATCCAAGCAGAATAGCTCTGATATGTACAGAACTCATCTCACTCATTTTCTCGATTTATATACGCCTTTTATGTAAATATGTCAATTAATTTGTTTGTGTGTGTGTTTGTGAGTGTGTGCTGTATGTGTACATGTGTAGTAGTTTGTCATCAATTACAGTATATTAAAAGTTTTAAATACAGGTCATAATAATTCTTTTTAAATGTCTCTGGATATAAAAGCTGGTGTTCTGACCCTCATTAGTCCATTAATGAAGATGAATCCTTTCTGTTTTGTTTTTTTATATCTTTGTCTATAAACTTTATTCATTTCAGCTTTTATAAATATTCTCCATCTCTCTGCTGTATTGCCTCTTGTACGGTGCCCCTTGCCCCGTTCCACCCGCTATATATTCTCTTTATATCTTCTAATTGCTTCTTAACTGTGAGTCATATTGTGGACTCAACTTTTGCTTTTATTTGACTTCAGCACTTTTTCTTCCCTGCGCCAGTATCAAACCTGTAAGTGCTGAAGAGGCATTTTAAGAGCAGTAACAACATGTGCGCCCCAGTCAAGCCATCAACTCCAACAATAACAGTGAAAATGATAACCTTTGTATCCCTTTCTCCTCCCACAGTTTCATGTTTGCATTTTAATTCTCCAGTTCAGTCCACACTTGTCTTTTAATCAAAACTCCATAGTTTATCATTTTTTAAGAAGGGTACGCAGTGCATTATAGTATCAAAATGTATTTTTCTCCATCCTCAGAGGAACCAGAAACATTTCTTCCTGTTCTTCTTGGTGGTGGCCGGCGGTCTCACCGGCTGAGGGGAGTCTTGTTGGTTGGGCGTGGAGGGCTGGGGGGTGGGGGTCTGTGGCGAGCCCTCGGGAGGGTCGCCCACCTTCCATGTGCGTACCACCTGCCCTTCCTGCAGACGGAAGTCATGCTCTACACTAGAATGAGAAAGACAGAGACAAAGTGGGAAAGTGTCAGTTATGTTTGTTGAATACTCCATTCTGATTGGTCAATCACAATATTCTGAGGTCTGTTATTTCTGAAGAACAGACAGCTCGCTGCCATGCAAAACAGACTGTTGCTAAGGGTGCTGTGCTGGACGACCACGTCGATCACTCCGCAGAATGAAGTCCGATAAATTTAACTTCAGCTGTGTCAAAACAACAACAAAACGTTAGCTTCCCGTTACTCTTTCTAATATTAATTTAATATATTTGGGGAGCACAAAACGTTGGATTCATTGTTAATGGCTGAACTGCCCCCAGTAAAGAAAAGAAAAAGGGAAGAAGAAAACAGTGCAGGCGAAGTAAGAGAGCAAGAGAGGGAGAAATAGACTGACATGAAGTAAACCATAAATGGAGCACGGTATGGACTCTGGCAGTGTTTAAAGACCGGCTCATCCAAAAGAAAATACAGAGCAGAAAACCTTATTCATTGTATGCATCTGTGCAGGTCTATTTCAGCATGTCAGTTTAATAGACAGTATACCTGCAAGTGTAGTTTACGAGTGCTGGAGACGATCTGCTGCCGTTCTACCCACCCTGTGTGTCCACAACTCACATGCAACTCCCTGCTCCGCTATCATGCCGGATCTATTTTTGCTGGAGCAGCTCGAGTCTCTGAAGTGTGCCATTCACTTGTATATTAATACCGGTATTTACATTTTGGATGGTGATGATTGCGTGTATGGTAGCTCTGAGTGGCTTTTGACGGATGCGAAAAAACAGACAATTGAACCTGTTCCGGAAACTTTAATGACTAATGAAAGAGTCAGAGTAAACGTGATTAACACAACGTGAGGTTGTATTTATTTTGAAACGTGCAACAGTTTCGGATGAAAAATGGTGTGCAAAGGCCTTCAGTTGCGGGCCGGACAGCTAAGCAATAAGGTGAAACTCACTATAAAGCTTAATAAAGCCGAGGGGAGCTTCAGATTCAGGTGATAATGTCACATTGTTATTATTAAAAAAATCAATTATAGCCACTTTAAACATTGCAAAGATAATAGTGCAAGATACAAGAAAGAACGAAAAGCAGTGAAGGCTTCCTCATCTGCCACTTCCTCACAGACAATAATGAAGCTGTTGACAAAGTGAATCAAGAGCTAAAACGCTGAGTATCACAGAAATGTTGCAGCACCAGGAGGGATCCCAGGACTGCAGTTGACACACACACCAAACGAAAAGTCAGCAAGGTGCATTGTCAGTTGCATGACAGTATAGCTCAGGGGCTTCAGTGCCGAAATGAGACGTGAACTCTGATGCACCTCTGCAGAAGCTATAGGTAAATGTAAGCAATAAGAAATGAATGCATCGGCAATAAAGCAATAAAGGACAATATTTGCTTAGTGAATTACTTTTGTCAGCAGTTGCATGTTGGGTAAGCTTTCCCCTTGTGAACGGATTCTTTTCCCCTTCTTTTTATTCATTTTTCTTTGCTGCTATTCTTGCTTATTATGCAGTGGCCTAGTTAGCTGGTGTTTCTCATCACAGCACAGATGCTGGAAATAAAGAGGACTCCCTCAGTTGAGAAGTGCTGCAGAGGAAGCAAGGAGGACTGAGCTCAGCAGCAGCAGGAGCAGGACCCCGGAGTTTTTTTTTAGACAAGAACAATGAGGACTCTCGCATTCATATCCATCTGGCTCCATAGCTCCCACTCCCTCAGTCACTCAACCACTCTAGTGTGGATGCCCACTGGTATTCTAATGCACAAAATAAACAAATGAAACATCAAACTCCAGACAGGAGCACAGTGCAGGCAGCGGGTACGGACAGAGTAAACAGTGAGTGGGTACAAAGAGCAGTGGAGAGGACTTCCTCTCAATATTTACAGCAGGTAGGTAAAAAGCCACTTCAACTAAACCTCTTTGTGGCAGCTGGGATTGCTTCACAGCTTGAAACAAACCTCCAAAGTTGCATAAAATGAGGCGAGGGTCAGTAGGAAAGTAAGCGATGGAGTCGTTCTACCGCCCTGAAATGAATAAAGTACTCCATTCCCACATCTTCACAGCCTTCCTATTTGTGCCACCATACAGCTCAGCTCCCTATAGAGCTCCCCAGTGGCTCCTGCCTTGTGTCCGCTGTGTTCCCTCTTTGTGAAAATGAATAGCCCCGGTCCACAGCTCTGGCACAGTGGCGCTGTAGGGAGCTGTCCACCCTCAACCTTAATTATCTGCACACTGAGCCCACAAACTGTGGCAGGCAGGAAGCTGTGAACCTAACACACTGCTTTCCGCTGCTCTTCTTTTCTGTCCTCTGCTGCTCACATCTCTTTTTTTGGCTATAGGCTGCTGCACCCCACCTCGGGTCCTGCCTGTGGGCAAATTACAGTAGGTGTGTTTTACAGATGATGCAGGCCATAATTCAGAAGCAGAAGTGGTTTATGCAATATAGGTTTCAGGCACAGAGAGTGGAGAGAGGGATCGCGCTGCTGTGTTGACCTGCAAGCTAACATTCTAACACCAGCGTAACTAAAGTTGAAAGAAATGTTTTCACTGTAGTTTCACAGTAATTGCTGTGTCAAGTTCTGTGATAAAAATCATGTAGCCTTGAAAAAAAAAGTCCCCTCCAGTCAAAAATGTGTTTTTCTTATTGTTATTCACTTGGATGTTTGACCTTCGCAGAGTTTGACTCTAGAATGACTCTGAATCAGAACTTTTTTATTACATTTTACTACATTCCTTTTACATTCTGTTTAAATTCAGTTTATTCATTCGCAAATGTCTGGAACGTCTCAGTTCATTTTCAATTTCCAAGGGCCGTTATCAACAGCGCAGGCCAAAATGCCTCTGGATGCAATTAGATAGACCTACAGCCAACCAGAGCAAGTTGGAGCGGTGCTTGGTCTGTTTTGAAGCAAGAAAAAAAAAGGTCACCTTCTCAAATTACATCTAATCCATACACTAAAGTGTGTTTCTGAAAACATTTTAGGCGAGAAATAGGCAATACAGTAACAGAATCTTGATTCATATTTGATCAGCATCGCATAGTTTGACATTTTGAGTTTCGTGAGCCTGGTGTGGTGCGCTGAACGGACGTTCGGCATCAGCGGCAGCCATCTTGGTTGTTTACAAAAATCAATCACCATCTTAAACCTGCCTCATATGAGATAAACGGTTGTAATTGGATCTCTCTGAATGGGAGAGGGGCCAGACGTATCTGCCAGAGCTAATGAAACATGAGCTCAGCAGGTACAGCTGGTTCCCAGGCTACATTTACAATACTGTCTCCACAGATTTATATTTCTTCATTTATATTTTATTTGTTCATATTTTAGCCTAATATCTTAACTTGCACTATTTTTTGTCTTAGATTCAGATTTTGCTTTTACTTGCGTGATTTTCATTTTATAGTTATTTAATGAGCATTGTTGGAGGGTGCCTGAGGCCTAAGACTTTCATTGCCACACATGACAAAATAAAGAACTTAAAAACTTGAAGGCTGTTGACACTTTCATCTGCTGAAGAGGGAAATTTTCTCTGTGCTCCCTTAAGTGGAAGTTAGGCACTGACCGAATTGCCTCCATAGTATCCAGTATCGAAACTTAAGGAGTAAATAAGTGAGCAAATAAGTATGCAGCATGCTTGTACAAAGATCTAATAATGCTGCCAGAAATACACTACAGGGGCTCACGTGTGTTTTATTTTGAGAGGCTTGACTACATAGATGTAAAGGAGCTGACATTTTTAACTAAATATTTGTACCATAATATTGTAATTTATTTTTGTAAAAAAGGATTTTATAAAATTTGGTACTGAAAAAAGTATTGTTCAGGAATCTGTATCAAAGTCAAGGTATCTGTGCTGGTACCAGTGTCGAAACATTTTGAACAATAGCACTTTACAACACAAGCCAGCATTCACACACACATTCATACAGCGGTGGCAGAGGCTACCATGCAAGGTGCCACCTGCTCAAACGCACACACACTCACTCACTCACTCACACTTTGGGGTTCAGTATGTTGTAGACTGCAGGGGCCGGGGATCGAACCACCGACCTTCTGATTAGTGGACGGCCGCTCTATGACTCCACAGTCGACTACAAATCAGCTGGAAAAGTTTATATATCTTGCTGTAAAACAAGTGTCAGTAAACTATCTGTTCCCACTGTGTGACCTTACTTTGAACACGTCATTCCATCCTTAGAGATTTACTGTATAAATCTCCTCTTTTTTTAATCATTCAATTTGGGAGACAGCGACCTTGCCCAAGAGCACTACCCCAGCGCTTCTCTAGAGGGGATTGAATCAGCAGATTTGTAGTTACCAAATAATTTGCCTGGAATTCAAGGTTATTCACAACTGCCAATTTAAAACAATTAGAGGAAATGAGCAGTAACATTTGAAATGTTATTAACTATATTACTGACACAAAGAATATATTTCAGGTTATAGTACTGTATCTTTTACTGCAGTCAGATGAACTTACAGTATATTGTGCTGGTGGTCAGAATAAAGAGCAGGACACTTGCACTTTCTGTAAAAAAGAGGGGGTTATAGGTGCAGTCAGGTTGGATACAGGCTGAAAATTTGACAAGCTCAAGATAATATTCTAAAACAGTATTTTAAAATCATATACGCACAGAGGTTGAGAAAGGGCTTCATCTCTTTTTCATCCTTCCATCTATAAAACATTCATACAACAGCACCAGCAGGAGATCATCATTTCTCCTCCGTCTCTCCTCCTCTGTGCTTTTGCTGAGTGGTGGAGGAGAGACCTTCAGCAGAAATATAGCCGTGCAAAGGCAATCAACTCGAAATATCTTTGCAATTTTCTCTCCTATAGGCTGAATATTCTTTTTTTTTTTAAGAGAGAACATTTCATTTCGGCAGGAATTATGCGAGCAGGCAATCTCTGTATACGGTGTACATCTGTGATGAGGTACCACACCCACAAATGCATGTATACGCCAACACACAAAACCACAGATAAATGTGCATGTGTGCATACGCAAGTAGACACTCCATCTACTGTAACACCCTCCAACATCCACACCAACACACTCACACCCAACAACCTTCCTATTACTACTCAGGAGAACAGGCTGTACCCGGAGGTATTACACTCTCCTCCGACTATTATATTATTCAGAGGTGGTCCCACCAGCTGTCACAGAACGCCCCAGACTGTAAAGGGAGACCGTTAAACATCCTTCTTTGATACCGGCATTGACAAATCAGATTGCACTGATTTGGGAGTGTGATGTAAACAAACGGGCGTGTACTTAATGTTTGAATCTAAAATTTGATCCTTGCACAATTTATCCAACCCGCCGTGATTTCCATCCATTTCAATACACTCTGCAGCAGTATGATACTGAACGCTTCAAAATAAAGATCTGCCTCAAGTATTGATTCATGCACGGCCTCAGTGTTGTTTGAGCATGAATGTATACAGCTTATGTGTTTGTCTATGTACTGTATGTGTGATCCGAAGGTGTATCCACGGTGCAAGCCTAATTATTTTTCTTGCTCTTGAGGCAAAAACGTAAGTTATATAATGCCGTAAACTACAAACTATAAAGTAGAGGTGACAGAGGTACAGGTGTGTGTATTGATTTGAAGTCATTCAAGGCAGTCAGGTGAAGTCTGTGTCCAGCAGAAACTCCGTGGGCATCATTTAGAAATATTGGACGGTAAGGGTAATTGTATTTTGGAGGCCTAGATTTTGGCCAAGTAATTAGACCTGACAGAGAAAAGATTCAATTGCTGGTAAGACATTTACTCCACTAAAGTGAAATCACAAGCCAGCTACCAACAAAGAGTTAAGAGCACCACAAAATAAAAACAAGGCTAGGAGTCTACAGCCATGCTAACAGCTCTGCCTACAACGGTTTGTAAGATATATTATGAATTATGACCATTCTATTTAGTGTTATCAGAATCAGAATCAGAATCAGAATCAGAATTTGTTTATTGCCAAGTATGCGAGTATACAATTATACAAGCATACAAGGAATTTTCTTTGGTGAATCGGTACATACACAGAACACAAAACAAACACAGAAGTAAATAAGAATAAAAACAGTAGGTAACAAAACATAGAACAGTGGGTATATGTACAGGGAATATTGAGAAAGCTCTGAGCTGAGAACTCCGGTGTGCAAAGTTTATAAAGTGCAGAGTTCACAGGTGTGCAAGTTAACAGATGTGCAATTTACAAGGAGTGATCTTGAGTGGAATGAGGGACCATGTCAGTGAGGGACATGGGTCTTGTTAATGAGTCTGATTGCGGTCGGTCGGTCATGACTGTTCTGTGACGGTTACATTTAGGCACCGAAAATACTTGGTTAAGTTTAGAAAAAAGATCACGGTTTGGGATAAAATAAGTGCTAGTGTGGCTTAGTAGTGATATCTGGAAATAATATAATTAAACAAACTGCCCTCCCCCCAAAAATGACCATATATAGGTTGTCTTTTTAAGCAGCTTATAACAACCCACATCTAGTGGCTGTAGTAATTGGGAGCAAAGGAGGAAGTCAGGTGACGTAGTATAAAGTGTAACAAAAAACACAGGACTTTCACCCAGGAGACCGCTCTTATTTTAACTTACGTACATACATAACATAAGTTAAGTTACACAACAAACATAGTTATTTTAGCCCAAACCCTGATCTTTTTCTAAACCTAACCAAGTAGTTTTGCTTCTATTCACAACATTAACCCACGTGTTTAAAACTGCAACTGTCTCACAACGTGCGCCTGTCGCTGGTACTCTCCAGTGGCCATGTCATTTTGGGAGTCATTAGCAAATCACTTATTCTGTCGTTTAGGTGAGGACGTGTTGCAATTAAATCAATATCTCAGGACGACAGGCTTAAAAACTAAATATGAGCTCCAGATAATTAAGTTGTAATCATGAGAAATTGTCTTACATCTAAAGTTAATGAGATAATTAAGGTGTGATCACGAGCCAGACACTCAGTCAGCTAGTCTACAAGTTTTCTTGTTGTCAGGTTCATTTTATTTATTGACAGCGGAGGCATCTTTTGTCTGACGGCTTGAACTGATTGTGATCGACAGAGATTCCAGTGGAACCACAGAGCTAAAATCAGTAATCTTGCATACCCACACCTCCATTCATCATTTAAAAAAAATAAAACCTAAAGATGTACAGAAGGCTTCACTAACAAGATAGTAGACTCGGGCAAGAAACAATGGAAATTCTGAACAGTGAGGCAAAGTATTATTTCAGTTTGTATCGCTGCGAGGAGGTTGTGTGACTGAGCAAGAAATGAAAGACACCGACACTGTAAACATGACTAATACCTCAGGGACACGTCATTATATGATTTATGCTATCCACGTAGGGTTTGACTATGCAATATAATTTATGTTAATCATTGGATGCTAAAAGCTTAAATGCACATCACCAGCAGTCAGATCATATTACACGAAAACGCCTCTCAGCATAAGACAGAACAATATATTGTATTGAAACTATGTGTGCCGGGATACAAACTCGACCTTTTTCAAGGTCAATACATTTGGCTTCATAACTAAGTGCTGAAGTGCTTGGCAGCGATTCAGAATAAACAAAAACCTGTTGTGGATGATTTTAAATAACCTTGTATAGCTTTAATGTTATTGTCTCGCCCTCCATCTCTGTCCTCTCGCTTACATCTTTTTCCATTGTGTGATTATGAATGCCTAATATTTACATTTTCATAGCAATTACCCACATAGATTTTACTAATGTGACCTTATTAGCGACCTCTGGCACTTTCCACAGAGCTTTGTTTTTCAAAAATCAACAGCACAGCCATTCCCAGCGACAGAGAGAGAGAGTGCAGACTTCCACCTTGTTCGTATTTCTCTCCCTGTGCATGAATAAATAACATAAAATGTTGTTTATTGAAGAGAGCGGATGAAGAACCTGGAAGATTTAAGATCAGAGAAAATCCTCTGCATCAAATAGCTTCGTAAATAAAGAGCAAGTGAGGTTAAGATTGATTACTGAGGAAGCATAAGCTAGGGATGAGGAAATAAAAGCAGATGTAGGCCAGGAGCTTACGGTCCCATCAGAGTTAGCCTTGTACCAGCTTAAGACTTGACCCGCTATTGTGGTCCAACTCTCAGTGCTTTGTTTACTCTGTAGAGCTCATGGTACCATGGGAAGATGCTGTACAAAGTGTATAAACGAGACAAGCTTGCATACACTGAACATGCAGCCAAATGTGAGGCTGGCAGTCCTGAGCATCCAGGATCTGCTCAGTGGGGAAAAAAGCTGTTCGCTGTGAATTCACACTCATTACTGGTTTACTTTGGGAGTTCACTGTGCGTGCATGCTGTTATCACCTAACTGCGTCTGTCAGTAGCTGTTTCGAGCGCCCTGATTATTAAATGTAGCATAACAGGAGGAGTGGTGTGTGAGATGTAGACCGGTGACAACAAAAATATGTCATGTACGGCCATTGATGGACAAAAATGAAATAAGAATTTGTGAGAAAAAGGAAATAAAGTTATGGTGACTGATTTCTTGCACACATGTGCAAATGCAGGCGAGTGACCCGGCGAGTGCAGGCGATATTCATGCAGAATGTGGTCTTTGCAGGATGCGATGCACACAGTTTGCTGGTTTCTAGTCCAGAGTTGTGGTTGTTAGTCGGTTGCGACTTTGTGGGTCAAAGTTCACCAAAGTTGAAATAATGCGAAGGTGTGAATTTGTCACCCCTTTGCTTGCATAGAATGGAAGTGAATGGGCGTAATGTTAATTTTGCACGTGTGTGACCGTGCCCTGGAGGCCAATTTATACTTTCCGTGTCTGCGTGTGTGCGAGGTGCGTGTAAATATCGTCGTCGCCCATGACAGCGACCCGATCAAAGATGTGGTCGGTGCACGTGCTGCCCGAAAAAAATTACCGCACGCCCCGTACGCATAGCAAGCTCTGCTGTTCCTGTTTGCGGAGAAGTTTGAACTTTAACAATGTTTTAACATCAAATATGGGAAAGTAACATGGGACACGAACTGCGGTCTCCTGGGTGAAAGTCCTGTTTGTTTGTTGCTCTTTATACTACGTCACCTGACTGCCCCCAGAAATTTACACACTTAAAGTGTTAAATTTTGTTGTATATTTTTTAAAATAGGGAAATTGGTTTGATTTTACTGTTACTGCAGTAACTTGCAAAATAGTCCTAAAAACCAAAAAGAATCGTGATCCTGTATCGCCCAGCTCATTTCTCAACCGCTGTGGAGGAAAGTTTGAGATAACGTGGTTATCCTGTTATTTCGGGCCATGAAGCACTGAACTTGTCAGTCGAACTGTAAGTCTGCAGTTTCACAGTCAGTGTGGATCTGTGTCGATAATAACCATGTGCTGGTATTGAGGAAATTGGACCAACATTTAGTGTTCGGCCTCCCGGAGCTGTTGTGGGCCAAATTTAGTGCAACATATGTGATGAGGTGTCAGGATTCTTCCTCAGCACCCGCCCACAGAGAGAATTTATCTAATGCTCAGCGATGGGTAGATACAAAAGTACTGCAGAGTTTTTTTTAAGTTGTAATTAGTTTAAAAGTCACCTGGATTCATTAACCATGATAAATGAAATGTACAGTAAGTCAGCTAAGGTGAACTGAAAGTGAAAAGGTGATGGCTGGTTGCACGCCGGCCTGTGTGTCCTCAGCACCACTGAGGTATTGAGTGATAGCTGCTGGAGCGGAAGGCTCTGATGGATGAGTGGCTGTTGAGGAGATCGGAGAGAGAGGGGTCTGACGGCAGGGTGGCAGTTTGCCACCTGAAAAAAACAAACAACTAGCAGGTAGGATCCATCTTTATCTCTGTCGCACCCATTCATAAACACACACTAACATATGGAGGCTTTCTTCATATAGTCGCCTCTGTGTGAAGAGGGGGTGTTTTTGTTTGACCTCTCTAGCATTTGGAGGTGGGATGGATGAAGACAGTCTGAGAGGTAATGAAGATTTAGGGCGAAGGTGAGCAGTGGGGAGGATCGTTGGAAGACATATGTGCATAGAGGCAGAAAATAGGGAGCAGATTTACACTTTTTTTACCTACATGGGATTTTCTTGGATGACTAAAAGGTCAAAAATCAATGACAGACATGCCCAACAGAATAATAGTGTTTTGTCAGGACATACAAGTTTGTGTCTGGAGATAATATATATAGATAACGCAGCTCTATTAAGTTGTACTCGAGATTCAGAGATCATTAAGTAAAGAAAAAATGGAGGAAATTAATAAATCCGCAAAGTCTATGAACTCTGTGGAGGTGAGAAAGTAAGCAGAGTTTGAACTCTCAAGCTCTCTTTTTTCACCGTGTCGTCGAAGAAAGATTGCCTGAATAACACGTCCTCATACCTAAACGACAACATGGTTGTTTGACAATGAATCTCAAAACAGCATATATGACCGCTGTGACCGTCAAGGTCACGTGGTTAACGTTGTAGAACTGAACTACTTGGTTATGTTTATGTTTAGGCAACAAAACTACTTGGTTAGGTTTAGGAAAAGATGTTACATGACGTCACGTAACAGCGTCACGTGACCATGTAATAAAACCAACTGTTAAGTTAAAATAAGTCAACACTGACACTGGCCTCCTGGGTGAAAGTCCTGTATTTATCCCCACCTGTGCTTAACAGACTTTCTCCATCTTTATACACCGTCACCTGACTTCCTCCTTTCCTCCCATCATAATTACTACAGCTAACAACAAATGTAAATATGGGTCGTAATAATCTTGCACAGACAACCTATATAGCTGTTTTTGGGGTGAGGACGGTCTGTCCATCAACAATAATCGTGTCTACTCTTCATCCCGTGTGCCGGAACAGCATGTGTGTCTGCAGACGAGGTGGGACGACATGTTGCACAAACATTTTATGCAAAGGGATTTCTTACAACCTGGCAACCCCGAAAAAAAAAAGCTTATAACGATCTATGAAGCATTAGGGAATGATTTATTAACCATTAATGAACACGTTAGCATTCAGCATTTAATATCTCATCTATTGATCATCTCTGTGACAGAAGCTCGGTGCCAAAGCAGGGAGAAGATTCAGAGTGGGTGCCAGTGGAAGAGCTTTAGGGATCTAATTTAGCTGTGGGTGTGATTGTAGCGTGATTAGTATTTATATGACACATCATCCACATTAGGCAGTGCTTCCCTGTTCCACATGCCACTCTTGATCTTCATCTCTCCTCCCTGTTTCAAAGACATGGCACAATGGTGATGGGCACCATCTGGCACTCATTGTTGGCACGAGTTCTCTCTGATTATTGCCAAAAAGCATGAACAAGGGTTCTCACTCTCCCTCTTTTTTCTCTCTGTCTCTCCGTTTCACACCCATCCCTGCATCTGTCATTTCTTCACACAAACTCCTGGGTGGATGGATACACACTTGTAAGGACATATACGAATTTTACAGTCTCACATCTCCAGCGACAACACCAACCGTCAGAATAAATGTTGCCATTGTATGTTTCTGCAAACCACTGGTTATTTGTAAGTTTCATATGTAGCAGATATCAACGGGAGCTCATGGTAAAACATATAAATAGCACTTTTTTCCCCCAAACTATGACGCTTCACTACGGCTGCATTTTTGTGAATTCAAACAAAACTGGTGGTTTAGGAAAAACATTGTGGGATGTTTGTTACGCAAACTAAGTGCAAATTCAGTGTAAGTTACGCAATCAACGTAAATAGCAAAAATCAATGGTTATTGTTTCTGAACTCTCGTTGAAAAACACCCGGTTTGTTTGGTTTTGATGAGAAACTCAGCTCATATACATGTGATCTGAAGTCACTTTAGAAACGTTGCTATGATACGTATGACACGTACAAATGTTAAATTTCCGTGGTTTGCAGAAACGTACAATGCCAACATTTCTGGCGACTGAGCTGCCGGTGGATGATCGAAACAGTGAGACACGTGAATGCTGTTTTTAGATGTATGCACTGCACACTTCACATACCACTGTGTCGTTTTTTTATTGTAGCTGTCGTGCTGTCAGCGGTGCGAGAGAAAAAAAAAAACAGAATACGGAACAAATAATACTCTTCATTCATTTTTTTTATTTTCTTGCTGTGAAAATCTCGTGCTCCTGCTGTCTGAGCATTTCCTCTGTGTAGTTTGATATGAATGAGAGTGAGAGCCTACAGTGTATATTTTCTCCCTCTCCCCTGTGACGTGCCTGTTGCTCCGCGGCTCAGCCCTGAAGTAAAGATGGATTACTGCAGAAGAACTGCCTGCCCTGCCCTTTACACATTTCACACACACCACTTCTCCATTATCAGCCTCATCCACGGGGGAAGTGTGCGCATGCAGTGTGTGTGTATATGCACGCACGCACGCACGCACGCACGCACACACACACACACACACACACACACACACACACACACACACACAGAGGTCTGAAAGCTCTGACAGGGTTGTTAGCAAAAGGTCAGAGTCAAGAATCTGACAAATCTTTCTTTAGAGAAACGAAAATCTCTCATATCCAGTTAAACTGAAAATACACCAGCTCTTATTTTTCTCTCTTGTTGTCTTTCAATTGGTTTCTATTTATTTGTCTGTCTGTCTGTCTGTCTGTCTGTCTGTTTGTCTGTCTGTCTGTCTGTCTGTCTGTCTCTCTCTCTCTATTTTTGGTTTAAGATACACAGCGAGGAGGAAATCTCTTCGTGTTCGGATCAATTTCCTGTCAGATATGGACAACCTGGTGATTTGAAATATCAGAGAAAAGCAAATCCAGGCTCCGCAGTGTGCAGATTATCCTGATGTTGCCTGGCTGAAGGGACTCAACCTCGGGGTTCAATAAGTGCTTTATTGACTGAGCGAGGATGCTTTTGATTATTTGGTGTATAACATTTACGCAGTTTATTTTCTTTCATTAAAGCATAAACACTCCACAATATTTTGAATGCATTTGTTTTAGATAGTTCAACATCATTCATTTTGATGTTATTTATTGCTGGCATTTTTCAACAATACCCATTCAATGTGTTTACAGTCTGTAACTGCCTCTGTATATGGTGCTTTCAATCTCTATTTATGGTACTTTATGCCTCTATATACGGTCCACCTTTCCCATGTGGGACTGGGTGCCCACACACAAGGGATTTACAAGAAATGCAACCATGTGTCATAGGAATTACGTTTATGTACAACTAATTTTCCAGCAGCAAATATGTTTTGAAGGAAGCAAAATGCAACCCAGATTACATTTTCTATTAACATAATGAGGAAAGTTGCCAAAAGTTGATACAAAACGCATCAGTATAATGTTCAGTGACAACGTATTTAACATCCAGTCTTGCAACACAATCTCTGCTTGTTGCAAACAGAGCATTAAAGGTGGAGCCAGCAATTCTAATCCAATACACTTTGTCAAATTCTGCGAATATCTCTTCACGGTCCGCTAGCTGTCCGTGTGCAATGACAAAAAAAATCTGGTGTTCATACACAGACTTGGCTCCGTAAATGGAAAACAAACAAAGTGGCTCGGACAGAGGCACACAGCACTATTCCAGCCTGCTCATGCACAGGACGGGGGGGAAAGGCCACGGATGTATAAAGCTGATTTGTTTTTTTTAAAGTTGCTTTTAAAATTCATACTATGGCGTCTCACACACGCACACACACGCACACGCACACACAGACACTGTAATAAATATACTCTGTTCTGCGTCTCTTTTGCTTTGTCGCTTCTTCAAATACAGATGCACTTTCCCTCCTTTCTCTTAACCTCCGCATTTTCCTGGGAATTCATTTTATATTCTATTCACTCAGGTCTTTTCTTTGCCTGTTATGATAATGGCAGAGAATTGTCAATGTTTAATGAATGGCTGGAGGCTGGATACAGGTTCAGAAATATCCTTGTGACCGTGAACATGAGAAGTTCATCTATAATTTGCTCACACATCACCGTGTTTCAGAGGAGCTCAGCTAAATGTGCACACACCGAGGCACAGATTTATTTCTTTTTTTTCTGCTCATTTGCACACTGTATGTTACTGTATAGTGCAGATGTTGGTTTCCCTGACTAAACTGTGCACAGAAACACCTCGGGTTCTGCTTCATTTGGAACGGAAAGCAAAGCTATAAGCAGCTGCCGAGGCAATCTTTCCTCATCACCTCCTCTGTGACGCTCCTCTCACCCCTCTTTCCTGCTGCTCCTATATACTCAATCCAGGGCTGTGAGTTTGCACCACTTCCCCTCATCCCCATTTAGGTGTGAAATGTATTTATATTCAAAGCGTAGAAAAACGGAGAAACGGGGGGAGAGAGTGGAGGAAGTGACACAAGCAATCTACTGGAAAAGGCGCCTCTTTCTGATGTCTGTAAAGTACCGTGTTCCTGTGGATAAAACCAGGACAATGAGAAGCTGTCAGTAGCTATGGGCCAGTGTTGGGACCATGAGGAGAGTATTTGAATTGGACTGCTATGCCCTTCTGGGCCACATGAGAAAGTGAATCAAAAGCGGTGAAAGGAAAAGTGAGCCCAAGCTTAGGAGTAGCACTCTGGAGACAGGGCAGTAGACAGAAGCACATTATGGAGGGCAGGAGGAGTGTGAATGAGGCCTCCATGCACCACAGCCCACAGCTCCTAACACACACCTGAGTGACAGCAAATACACGTATTGTTCTTACTAGACTTTTCACTTTAGAGTACGAATTCTCCACATTTCCAGAGACGGAGACTTGGACTTGGGACTTGGACTCAAGTCGCACACACACGGTGACTTGAGACTTGACTTTGACTTTTACAGTAGATTATAAGCAGTCATTAGTTAGAGATCCAGAGTAATTTATACAATACAGTTGTACTCTGTAACTGTTATTGAAAAATGGGTTACCGTTATTATTTCATACCTACTAATTTTAGCAATAATAATATTTTAAGGCTCCTTCTAACATTCGAACTTTGACATCATTTGGTATGTTTAAGAAGTCTTGAGAATAACTGTATATGTTTTAAGTGACATTAATGAACATTTGAACATCTGCTACTTAGTGGCCATTTAATGGTTGTATTTATTTACAGGTATGTATTTGCTATCTTTGTGTAGTCTGTTTTTTTTCTCTCTTTTGGTTTTTTCCCGCTTTTTTTGGTATATATTATGTCAGTATGTTTAACTGTTTAATTGTTGTTGCTTTGTCTATTGCCAATTTAATGTTGTTGCTTTGACTGTTTGTATGATGTGTAGGACCCCTGCAAAAATGAGATGATCATCCATCTCAAGGGGCTTATTCTAAATAAAATAAATTTGCATATATATTATATTTTCCTGTTAACCTGAGTAACGTTAGTCGATAACCATTTTAGGGGCAAAATACAGTTAATAACTTTAAAGGAAAGCTTTCATTGTGTGTTTTTTTTCAGATTGTATTGCAATAGCCTGTTTAAAGTGATCATACACCAAACAACTCATCAGTGCTGATATACTGTATGCTAATATATAAAGGAGTGATGATACAGCACATGCTTTGAATTCCTTACATATAGCTGTGCAGTGTTGTAAGCAGGGCATGCAGCAGACGACAGATCGCTCATTACAACCTTGTGAGCATCTCTGCTTATTTCCCCACACACTGTTTTTTTTTTTTTTTTTTTTAAATGCTATCAGTTAATTCCCTCTGAAACTTATCAGGCTACATTATACTGCCTGTTTAACATGCATAACATGTAGTGCTGCTCCATCATGGGGATCTATCGGACAAACGTGTCTGGCAGCCATCCTTCACCCGCACCGAGCCAACGGTGAGATGTCTCCAGGTCTCCTTTAACACTATTATTACTTTTTAAAATCTTTTAAAGCCGCCATGATTAATTTTTAATGTGGATGAATATTTCACTGCACACTGGAGTTAGGCATTTGTAAAAAAGAAAAAAAAGAAAAAAAAAAAAAAAAAGAGGAAGAGAGTGAATGAGGGATACACGGTGAGAGGAGAAAAAAAGTTGGAGGTATTGAGATGCATGAAGAGTCATCCCCAATTTCCCTCCCCCGTGCCCAGAGTCTCTTCTGCTCCACCGACTCACTCTCTGGTCTATTGCAATCGAAGGATAGCGTGCGAGTATCCGGTCCCGTCATGCAATGTTGTGTCAGTGGAGATGTGTGTCAGGAAGCGCTGATTCATGATGGGTGTGTGGTGAGAATGGCGAGTGATGAGTTGTTTCTGTAGGCGCTGTCACAAAATGTTCGTCTCAAGCCCTCCCAATGGATCAGTCTGCGGCCTTCGTCCTACGAGTCTTAGAGACTCTGGAGAGGAATCCTCGTCCCTAACGCCGCCGCGCCTGGCATGCATATGCATATCACTGATGTGAAGAGGCATTCATTGACAAATAGGACGCTTAAAAGAGTCACCACAGACTGGATGAGAGGAATAGAGAGAAAACAAGACGGGTGTGAAACAAGGCCGCAGTACAGATATCAAACAAGCGTGAGCGGCATCCCCGCAGATAACAGCTAGCAGGAAAGAGAAAAAAGAGCAAGAATGCTTCCTCAGCAAGCCTTTTCTCAATTATCTGCTGTTCAGCGAAGGCGATGACAGATTGTGTTTAAAAAATAGAAGAAACTCTTAGTGGACTCGTGGTTTAGCTGAAAACGTACGGTCCAGAGGGTCATTAATCCATCTCAGAGTAGACGCCCATCGAAGCTCCTTCAGCGAAATGCGTGATCGAGCAATAGACAGAGCAGCAGCAGAGATAAAGCAGCAGAGTACAGATCTGATTAGTCTGCCGTCTCCGCAAACTCCTCTGGGATTAAACACAACAGTTCCTTGTTAGACCTCCCTACTTTGTTCCAAACAGCACACTCGCCATTAGCAAAAAGAACAGAAAAATCACAACTGCACTCACTAATTAACACCACTGCATGGCCACACAATCACATTCACATATTAACATGCAGCTAATGTGCCACTGGTGCTGGATAAATAACATCTGATACATCATGCATTTTAAAAACCAGAACAAATGAAGCTCTTATTTATGAGTCTTGGTTGGGTACAAACTGTTCAAACTGTTTCTTTCTGCAGCCACTAGTATTTACATTTGCATGCTTAAAGTGTTATTAGCATTTTTATATAAGCTTTGCCCTGAAAGATGTCCTGAGTTACTGGAGAACAAAGCTCTGTGTGCAAACACACAAAGACACGCATGCATTATAATAGCTTTAACATATTAATGTTGTTTTTGTGAGACTTTCATTTGTCTATATTCTTTTTCAAAGAAATATTTGGCATTTCCTGCTATTTACCTACTTTAAAGTTTCTCCTTTAGGTTTTTTAAATGGACGCAAACAAAAAAACAAAAGAAAAAAACACATGTATGACATCATCATACACTGCATACATTTGTGCTTACTCCAGCACTTAATTGAAGCTATAATGTGTAATAAGTCTGTGATGTAGTTACATCTGTGAGGTGGTTAGGCACTAACATAGTTATGTTGGTTAAACGTTGACTTTTGGTTTCACATGGTCTCCTAGGTGACAGTTCTGTGTTTGTTTGACCAATTGACCAGCCCATCCTCCTCTCCATGCAGAGATGAAATATACAAATATTAGCGCAAAAATTATGATGTTTTTCGCATTTGTTCAGAGCGCATTATCTGCTCATATCCAAATAATATATTAACAGTGTGTGGAGTAACTAGTTACATTCAATTACTGTAAATATCAATGTATGTAAATAACAAAATAAATGTAATTGTAATCAGTTACAGTTACTGAGAAAAAATCGGTAATGAAATTACAGTTACTAATCAAAGTGTTGGTGATTACCAAGGGGTTATCCAAATATATTATTTTGGTTAAAAAGCTTATAATATAACATTCATTCTGTTGCTTTGTATCTTTTCTCTGTGCAGGGATGTCTTCTTTCTGGACAACCACGCTGCCTGGTTTATATTTTTATTTAGTGGTTTAATATTTGTTAGAAAAGTAATCAAATGTAATAAGTCTGCTGCAGCCGAAAACAGAGATATGAGAGCCGTGAGAGTGAACTAAAACATTAAAGTTGTAGAAAACCAAAACAATGAGCTGAAAGATGCTAAAACACTCTGCAGAGCAGAGAGTCGGATGATAATATCTGTCGGTTCATCACTACGAGTGACCTCTTTCACATTACACGTTTGATCTATTGTTAATATGAAAATATTGATTATAGCAGCATTAAAATACAGCTGTGTGACATTTGATTTACTCGGGTCAAATTTTTCAGCGGCTTATTGGACGAGGACAAATATTCTTGCATGAAAATGATTTTCATTTTTCTAAATATATTGCTGTCTGAGCTTTTCAACTAGATTGATACTGTGTGATGTGCTGAGCTGTGCTTTTCTTTGAGGGCTGAGACTTCTTCAAGAGGCTTTTTAATTGATGGAATCTGTCCTGTCAGATTTTATGGCTTTTCCATCACTCACTCCGTTCTGGGCTTCACTTTATCTTCTTTCTCCTCCAACACCTTCTTCTCTATCGCTGCCAAATTCTCTTTTAGACTCAGCTCAACTTGAGCCTCAAAGAAAAGAAAATCTCCTCCCCTTTCAAAGCGGGAAAATCCTCTTGTCACACATGAAAGAAGCGTGTCGACGTGAGAGGTAGATTGAGCGATAAGTCCTCATCTGACCATAAAACAGTGGCTCGGGATGTCGACTGAGCGCCGTAATATTTCACTTTCTCACGTTACTCTCCCTGTACAGTCATCGGCTGTATTTCCTTTTCCCTTTCTTCAAGATGAGGAACTACCGCTGCTTCATACAGACATTCCTGAACCTCACTGTAATAAAATAATATATATAAATTATATTTCAAGATGAAGCTGTATTTAGTTTCTGAATGAATCATTTTCATTTTTCTCCCTCCGCTCGCTCTTTCTTTTTCCATTTCTAAATCTCGGATCTTTTCCCACAGATCTTTTTTTTTTCTCTTATCCTCTGCTGTCTTTCTTCTCGTCCTCCCCCACTGTCTTTCTTCTTCTTCTCTGTTTCGTGATTGAGGAGGTTTGCATCCACACACTATAAATAAATTACTGAAAATAACCAGATTAGACTGAATCATTTATGTGGTGTACAGCAATTTAAACTTCGACAATAATATCATTTGTTTGACAATCGGGTTAATGTCGAGGATGTGTCGTGTAGCTACAGGAAACACCTTATTAACAGAATAATAAATAATAAATGAGTGAGTAGGTGAGTATGCACAATCAAATCACTGAAAGCAATCAGTCTAAGGTGTATACACGCCACATTTCACAGCTCCAGTCCACAATTAAAAAGACTGATGATGAATCTTGGCCTGTTAATTGGGTTATGCTTCCTCAGATTTATGATATAATTTGACATAACCCCTCTAAGGTGTTTACGTGAGAGTTTTAATAATCAGAGTACTGCCGTAACCCTACAACGCCATTTGTTTCTGAGACTTCTACATCATCAATAAGATCAATAATTACCTGACAAACCATTTGTATACAATCTGGCTTGTTAACTGCCCTCTAGAGGATTATCAGTGTAACGCAGGAAGTACAATATATTATAATTATAGTGATAGATATAATAGCATGCAATATATAGTAATATACTGGAGTGAAATATTCTATAATAAAACAGCAATAAATAAATAAAATAATTAAATGCAGAAAACTGAACTGAAATCAAAAGTAGGAATGTGTGTGTGTGTGTGTGGGGGTGTGTGTGTGTGTGTGTGTGTGTGTGTGTGTGTGTGTGTGGGTGTGTGT
>JAOVVB010234463.1:0-39159 GCA_028570985.1 Heterobranchus longifilis | reverse complement strand
TCAGCCGGGGGCCCCCCCCCCCCCCCATTTCTCCTCCTGTCGAACAATCTGAGGCAGTCTCCCACCCAACCCCCCTCATGTTCACATCATCCACCTGCGCCCCACATCTCCGTCTCATTTACCGTGTTCACCTCAATTACACCCAGTTTACGCCGTCTCTCGTCCCTCCAAACCCCACCCCGCCTTCACACGAGACGAGGAGCGTCTCTTTGTCTCACCTTGGTGCACACTGCCATCCATCTGTCTGAGCACACCCATTAACACATTTACAATCCCGTTTCTTAAACTGCGGCGCTAAATTTCCCACTAATCTCCTCACCTATTTTATGGGGCACCGGAGAGTATGAGAAAGTTAAGGGGTCGATGACAGGAGATTGTCCCATCCTTCCTTTGACACCGCTTCTGTATTTTCCTGTTTTTTTTCTTTGTCAGCAGATGTGCGGCCATCTACATGAAAGGCATGTAGCCGTGAAATGGGACAAGATGAGGCACTGCACCCCAACAGATGGAGCTCGGGAGAGGAGTGGAGAGAAAGATTGTTTTTAGGGGGAAGGGTACAGTGGCCAACCAGAGCAAACGCTCCACAAACATTTCCATTAGGAGAAACTTAATGCAGCTTCAGAAACAGCGCCAATTCAAAAACACGTACGAAAATCCAAAAGGAAATGTGCTCTAAATGAAAAAACATACTGCAGAAAGCCAAAACAAATAGCCTGCATTAACAGCAAACACGCTGCAAATTCAGAAACGATGCAAAATCAAAAACACACAAACCCAAAAACAAATGCAGAAAAACAGAAAAACGTTGCATATCCAGTCAACACAACAGAAGTTCTCCAGGAGGACTAAGGGGAACAGCTTGATTTCCCTGACTGTCCTTCAGAGTAAAATTATGATGACATTTGTTCAATCAGTAAAATACAACCTGATATTTTAGTAAACGCTCATATGAGTCGTATTAGAGAGCAGGAACAAATGACTTATATGGTCGTATGGTTTGGAGGACTTGTTGTGATTTTGGACCCGAGAGAAACCAGACGAGTGTGTTTGTTTGAAGAGGCTGATGCAGAGAAGCTAACATTATATGGTGAAACGATGGAGTACTAGATAGTGAATATACATGGTAAGTACATATCAAACATTTGGTTACAAAATGCAAAAAAAGTCATACATCTTGTACGAGCTGTGGCCGGATGCGACTGGGGGGCAGACAAACATGTTTTGGATTTTCACATGTTTTCGTATGTGTTTTTGAATTGGCCATCGTTTCTGCAGCACGTTTCTTCTAATGGAAATGTTTTGGACTGGTCGGCTGTAGAAGGAAGCAAATGATAAAAACGAAGATTCAAAGTGCAAAATAAGACTAGAATTACTGCTTTAGTGGTTGTTTGCCTCCACCAACCACTCAACTTGCAGTTTACATCCATGTCTGTCCAGACTCATATAAGTTATGTAGTGAAGACTTTGGAACAATTTAATAAAAGTGTGTTGTTGTATGTAGTGGATGCTTCACACACCCGGCGGCACAGAAGATCTGACAGTTTCACCTATTCAGTCTCCCCTCCTGTTCTGAGTTATGGCGTTGAATAACGGCCAGAACAGCATTTTTGCTGAACATTATGATGTCATAGTGAAGTTGACCTTTGACCTTTTGGATATAAAATGTCACCACTTCATCATTTTATACTATTAGACATTTGTGTGACTTTGTCATAATAAGCGTAGGAATTCTTTAGTTGTGGCCAAAAGATGTGAAGTCACAGTGACCTTGACCTTTGACCTCCAAAATTAATCGGTTCATCCTTGAGTCCAAGGTCCAAAATTTGAAGAAATCCCCTCAAGGCAGTCCTGAGATATCGCGTTCACAACAATGGTACGTACGGACAACTTGAAAACCAACATGCTATCACAGACAGGCATAAAAATGTCTGAACACACATAATACTGTGTATATATCTTGCAGTTGTATTTTTGCTTTTTTTATTAGCAAAGTCGACAGCAGAGGGACTGTGATCCAAACAGCTGTTTTGAAGCTTCTGGAGGATTATTCAATTTGCGATTTACCTGCCTCTTTTATAGTCATCGTTGACATAATCCTGCAGATTATTCCATTTTGGGATTTTAATCCCACTACTTGACTTGCAGGACACACAGCATCACAGCACGAGAGCAGATGGCTCAGCACCAAAAAGATTTCAGACAAACCAAAAAAAGGAAGAGTAAGGGGAGAAAAAAAAAGCATGGACTGAGCTTGAATAAACCCATCTGCTCACAGATGGATGCAGAATTCATTTGAGGCTGTTAGGACAGCCTTGTTGCTATTTTTGTCACGACACTCGCATCTCTCACAGAAGGTGGGATGGGGGGCTAAAAAGGAGGAATGAGAGGGAGAGAAGTAGATGCAGAGATGTATGAGGAGGTGTCTGCTTTCCAGCTGGAGGCAGGGAGGATAACAAGCTCCCAGAATGCAGCTGCTCTGGTATCTGGGGCTGGTGAAGTCATATTCATTAGTCTTTTGTTGCGTCTTATTACCGCACTAATCACAGTAACTGTTGCCGTTAGTTTGAAAATGTTTGTCTGGAGTCACAGAACATCCTGACATTATGCCGCTCGCATTAGAGAAACATTTAGCAACATTTAACGTCTGTTTATCTGATGGACTCGCGTCATGTTGAGATTCACTGTGGGACGTGTTACACGGAAGCCAAATAACTGTAACTTTTGATACTTCAGTACATTTTGCTGACAATACTTTCACTATACTTTAATATTTTATTTATTGAGCACTGTTCAGAGAAGTCAAAGACACTTTACAAAAGTTAAAATGGATCTGTTGTGGGACATGGATCCACGTGGTTACGGGATGGTGAGCAGATGAGCAGCAGAGTTCTGGGTGTACTGGAGTTTATTCAGGACTTTGGATGATGTAAAGAATGCTGTTGCAGTAGTCAGTTCTGGATATGATGAAGGCATGGATCAAAATAACTCAGAGGTTGTGATGTGTGAGTGGAGTTATCGATGGGGAGGCAGAAGTTTTGGTGAGGGATTTGGGACAGATGAGGTTTAGTTTGAGGAAGTTGGCTTGCCTCCATGGATGAATTCAGGAGTTGAAGTATTTACTTTTTACTCAAGTAAAGGCTTTTCTTTCACATTTTGTACCTGTTTACTTGTTGCTGCATGCATTTTGTATATAATATCACTATTGCAATTATTGTATTTGCACTATATATTCTGCACATTGTCTCCGCCAAGGAGGTTATGTTTTTGGCTCAGTTTGTTTGTTTGTTGGTTTGTTGGTTTGTGTTTGTCTGTTTGTCAGCCAGATTACAGAAAAACTACTGGCCTGATATTCATGAAACCTGGGGCAACAGTGTAGCATGTGCCAAAGAAGAACCCATTAATACACAGATACACAAATTATTTTTCACTTTTGCTAACATTGCGAGATAGGACATGGCCTTGTAGGAGGTCTGCGCTCTCCGCGGGACCTTCTAGTTCTATTTATTACCCCAATACAGTTTGAGTTAGTTGAAAGAGAGTAGAAAACAGCACTTTAAAATGCATTCTTCTTTTTTTTTTAAATTTAAATAAGCAATTTGTTAGCAGTATACTGAAAGCAGCAGAAAGACAGAACAGAGTACACTTTAATATCTGTTTATTTATCACAAGTAATATCGTTATTGTGATATTCATCAATGTTATTGTATGTTTTCATCATATCGTGCAGCTCTAACATGTAAATGATACAATCAACAAAATTACATTGCCTTGCCTTTAACAGGTAAGTGAACCAAAAGGCAAATTTTCCAAAAACTGAAGTTACCGGTATGTAAAACATTTCTTGGATGTTTTAATGCTGGGAAGCAATAATCACAAGTTCCAGTGAAACTAAACTCCACTGAAATGGTGTCACCCCCCCTTCTCTCTCTCTCTCTGTAGTCTCTCATATTCCTGGGCTGCGTGGCGGCGGCGGGGCTCGGCCTCAACCTGCTGTGTCTCGCCATCTACCTGAGCTGTTTGTGCTGCTGCCACAAAGATGAAGAGGAGGAGAGCAAGAAGCCCAACTCCTGCTGCGTCACCTGGTCCGCTGTCGCTGCCGGCCTCATCACATGGTGAGAAAATCAAGATGTTATGACTAACTGCTGATTACAGTGCGCACACACACACATCTCTGTTGATGTCTGCTGTTCTGCGTGTTTTCCCAATTTCTTTATTGGTCGTTCAGTATTCCTAACGGGGAGCAATAAGTGGCGTGATGTTTTCACTGCAAAGACTCTGTCTGTTTCTGCACACTGTATTCCCACATGAGATCCATAAACTATTATAGTTCATAGTGCATAGACTCTCTTGTCCATACTCTGTTGGTCTGCTCGTCTCTGTTTTCACATTTGTATTCTCAAGGTGTTCTCTTTCTTGTCCACATGCCTTTCAGACCACCTCTCTTTTCAACTATATCCTGCGCTTCTATTTGCAGTTCTGCAGATACTTATGATTTGGGTTTACATCAGCAGCCGTCTTATTACCTTCCTTTTGATGAGATCAATGTTTGATCTGTCTCTGATACGTCTCTTTTACCTCTGCGAGACGTTGATGTGATTGATGAAATCTTTCTGATAACCCTGACCATTTCCACATTTTTGTCGGCATTGTGGTTTAAAAACCAGACATAAAAAATGCACAAAAGACTGGACGTTTTTTGATATTTGTACAAGCCGTGTTTTCTTTGAACATCAGTCTGGACATGTGTTTTCAAAACAGCTCCCGAAAGGAGGCTGTGGCCTCTAGTTTGAGGGGATATTGTGAGAGAAGCCATTCTGATGTGGGGGGTTTTATGAATATCCTGCTGACAATGTGCATTACTGCTGTTGTGACAGGATCTCTTTACCTCGATGTCTCCAACCTCTGGATAGGATGCACTGATTCTATGAGTCTATGAGGTTAGGTCACTATACAGCATACAATATAAACATATGAGACATGCAATAATCTCTCTGCTGTGTACAGTATGTTACTGTAGATGCAGGCTATAAAGAAAACGAGAAAACAAGACAGAGAAACATCATGAGTTATCAGAATATTTATAATATATACAGGGATTAAATCAACACGTTCTAATGAACGGGTTCTTATGAAATCTTATAAAAACATACAACAGTTGGTATGAGATCTTATGAAATATGACCAGCGCTCTATCAATGGTTTCATATGATATCATATGAAATATAACCGCCGTTGTATTTAACGGTGTGAAAAGTTTTACTGCCGTTTCAAACACATGACGGTCGCTGTTTTACACGTGATTAACGTCGTGAAACTTTTGAAGAAAACTACTTGGTACGGTTAGGAAAAAGCAACTGGGGTTTGGCGCCGTTACGTCACATATCTACGAACAGAAGTTTATTTACAGGTTAACAGGTTAATATTACATCACCTCACTTCCTCGTTTACTCCTATCATTACTACGGCCACTATAGGTCATCTACAAATAAAACGTCAATATGGCACGTAATATAAAATAATCCTGGCCTCCTGGCTCACAATTACACAGGTTATGTAGAAATTACAGTGCATTACTTTTCAGGGATTATTAAGAACAGTGAACAGCCTGATTAAATACATTTGATGTGAAAAAACAGTACATGCAGGCCACTATTCCCTATACAGGATAGCAATATTATACAGGTCTTGAAACTAAGTACGGCTCAGGAATTATAATGGCTTTTTAAAATCCCACTTGTAAATAACATGTCCCCCCAGCTTAATGCTCGCCTGAACTAGCAGACTGTAAAGTTTATCAAGCGTAACCTATTTATTTTGCTTCTATATAAAAATCGCTGGCTGGATAATTCAGCACAAATAACGGAAAACAGGTCACAGGTTACTAATGGTGAATAGAATTAACATTTGCATTCATCCCATTAGCTCAGTGTCACAATAAACAATGACTTTCAAGCTTAATTATCATGAGGAAATGTGTTCAATAAACCACTTAAATGAGACTGTTTTAGAGGAGAAATGTTTCCTTATTTTTCAGATGATATCTGACCCAGTGTTTGATTTAACAGAGCGGGTGCAGTGTGATGTGATTTGTTTTGGCTGCAGGCTGCTGGATCTCATCAAGTCTATGGTGACCTGAAAACCTTCCTCATGTGAAATGACATTATGTTTAGCTGCGACGAAGATGAACAACATCAGAATTATCGCCTTTAGCTGGTGCGCCGACAGCCGGGAGCAGTTCTTTATTTTTTTACTTGGATCCAGTTTTAACATTCTGCTGCTGTCAAACTTGCAAATCAAGTCCTAATGCTGCGGACAAACATTAACCCTTTACAAACTGCAGGGGCAAAGACGTGCTTCCTCTTTTATCATCACAAACGCACCAGAAAACATGGTTAGTAAAGAAAAGAAAGCAGCAATGAAGCCAGTGAAAATGAGACAGATGGAATTTGTGGCTGAGATGACAAAAAGTCACAGAAGTTTCCATCTCAGCTGATTGGAGCTGGAGGCGATAAATAACCGTGACTTAGTGGGTGTTAGTGGGTTTTTTGGCCAGTGGGAAACTTAAACAGTCTGTTATAAAGTTACTAAAACAACATGCAACACAGTCAGCAGATAGAAACTATTAAGCCAGTCAATGAGATGTGCTCTCCTCGCAAACTAGCTAATTGAATTTGTTGCCAGAGGAGTGGTTACTTCTCTCAACCATGTGACAGTCATGTTTAGCAACCAGTCGGTAATATTAAATTAAGCCTCCAGCATTATCGTACATCTATCTTTTTTTTCAGAGAAGGTTAATTGTTAAATGGATATCCTGAAAGCTCAGCACTGCAGGATAAAGCTTGTGTCACCCATAGAAATAGAATGAGAGTAGAATGCACATTGGACGGTTTGCTGTGGTCAAAGAAAATGGCGATTGTTGTTAGTTGTAATGGTGACAACACATGGGACCGTAAAGTGGGACTTATCAATAGAGAAGCAATTAAATCCAGCAAGACGACAGAGATAGTGCACAAAATAATCCTCGCCATGCTTCGTACTAATCCACTGCTCGTTTGGTTGCAAAACTTCACATCTGTGAGTCTGCGACTTGCAGCAAGTCGGTTTATACAGAAGTTGCTCCGCTACAATGTTCATGTGCATTTACCTCGACAGTCGGAGCTTGGAGCTGGGAATGACGTCACGTCTGAGTTTATGGCGTTCCAGTACAATAAATCGCAAATTCTTTGCACACTAAGGCTTTTCGAGTTTAATTGTTTTCAACTCGATGCGTTCAGGCCGCTCCTGCAAAAGCAGCGAGCAAAATGCTCCACTCTCATTGAAAACAATTAGAAATTGCTGCCCCAGGCTGCTGAAACGCATTCTGTTGTTTATAATGGCAACAGTACACATAATAATGGCCGCCGGCGCCGCGCTGACCATCGTGCTATGTTGATTTGAATATCCGTTCTCCTCATTCAGGTTCTGTCGTACCACCTGTAGGTGAATCACATCTTTCTTCTTTGTCGCATCAGTTTGTGCTCCAGCCAACATCTATTGAATGCAAATTAAAAAAAAGGAAGAAAATAAATGGTTATCCACCAGAAGTTTTTAAAAAGGAAACATTTTAAATATTTAAGGTGCTGGTCGCTAAAAGCACAGTGATGAACATTCTGTATGTCATATTACCTTTAAATTACTACTCAGGGAAAAACAGCACTAAAGCACTAATCATACAACACTTAGCCTGATGTCGCACACATTTATTCAGAGGCTTCTCTTAGTCAAGGGTTGCAAATGGCTTCTGTTCCCACCCAGTCAACCAGTCTTCATTACGTGATATTTAATTATTCATGTGCAGTGTCTTAAAATGCACAGTGACTCAAAAGCGACAGCCCTCCTCACATTAAAGATGTATGTTGCAAACTTTAAAATTAGAAGAGTAGAAATATAGCTGCAAGCAGCAACTAGAAGAAGCCGAGGACTATGGAAGTGTGAGCACTGTTGTGTAATGACATACGGTATATTCATGTACAGGACAGTCACGTCTTGTTGCAGTTTGACTTCTTTTTAAACCACTCTGCAAGAACTGTACCCTCTAAAGAAAAGCATATCCATCTGGTCTTCTGGCTTCAAATGGATCCTCTGTCATCTTAGATACTGTGGAAAAAAACCCTGAGTACTATGAAATATGTTATGTTAGTCATATCTCTGATGGAGAAAAAACCTGCACTGGTGGTAAGCCTTCATCTCGATGTATAAAAGAACAACTCTATAGGCTTTACATGAATATAAGTTTAATACAACACATATCACAGAAGACTCTGCTCAATTCATTCTCATAAACAGGTCGGATAATAACAGGAAAATGTATGCACAACAGTTTGTAAATATCATATGTTCGGTGGGATTAGGCAACAAAACGACTTGCTATGGTTTGTAAAAAAAACACTTGGATTGCATTAAAATCCCTACTTCCATGTTCCATTTTAAATACACACATGGACTCGAACTCTGGTCTCCGGGGTTAAAGTCTAGCATGTGATCGAGCCACCTCTCCGCCCCCCCGCTCACCCAAAGCGTGTCTTTTAAACCTGGACCTCATGTCTCACAGTTACGTGGGCATATGTACGAACTACACTGCATTCATTTCCATAGTAATTGCTATGAAACCAGCCTGGTTTGGTACATCTTGTATAGCCACAGTTCATACTAAAAACCTGAAGTATAATCCAACACTGATCCTTATACTGTGCATGTTGCACGTCATACATGTATTCACAATAACACTGGGTGTGTAACCCTTAACACAGACATAACCTCGAGACTCCCAGGAGCCACTTAGCTGCACGCAGGCCGGACAGGAGGACAGAGGATAACAAAACTAATGTCCTGATGACACATTTGGTTGATTTTTATTGGGAATTTTAAAAGCACAACAACTCAAGAAGCGTCATGACACCAAATTCCAGAGGATAACACTTAAAAGCATTACTGGAAACACTTATTTCCAAAATGGTCCCCAGTGGAAACAAAGCACAATTCATAGAAACAGACAAATACTTTCATAATTAGCATTACATATCTTAATAATCAGAGAAATTTCTCTGACAGTCTCCAAATTTTGTGTTTCACATAATTTGCTCAATAGTAATCCTATTAGTGACATGCTTTGGTCTGGAGTAGATTTAAAGAGCAACTTGATAAGCTGCAAGACTTAATATTGTGAGATGGAGTAAGAGGAAACATCCTGTGGGAAATCAACTCTCCTTCATGTGATTCCCAACTTTGATTATGCCAGTCTGCTGGATATATTGTCCAGTGGGTTTTCAATTGGGCTTGGGAACAGAAAAACTGGCTTCATTTCAATCACATCAGTCCAGATGCTCTTTTGACCCTCACTTTACCTCCTCACATCTCGTCCCTAAGTCCTCTTTTCTGTCTCTGCTGAAAGTCTGGCCGTCCTCCGCTCTGATTCTGCTCGACAGTGGCCGGAGCTGACACGCTGTGATGTCCATCCTAATTAACGCGGGTGAAACCAGAGCAGATGTCACTCAGCGGTGGTTGCCCTGCCCATGGTGCAGCACATTAACTGTGTGATTATACTGTAACTGATAAAGCTGCTGAGGACATCTGGACTGTAAAGGTACAGACAGTCTTTGAGGTTTACCAGAATATAACTATGATCATTTACAGTTTGTATAGATGACAAATTGAAATCCAATTCTGCTTCACTGGCATAACCATAAAATATAAGTCCATATCCATCATCCTAAACATTAACTGCCAGTTACTGGCCACAATGACCAACTGTGGGACAAACATTCAATTCAAACCACTTCATTCGTCTCTCGAGGGGCAATTTGAGGCAAACACAAAAGCCCACAAATAATTCAATCACATGCATAAACCTGTCTCAAAATGCAAGAGATGACAATGGACAGCAAGAAGATCAGTTACACAAGGGTTTACAGCAGTGGCCAGTCCATAACTGGCCAAAAATATCCAATATGGCAAATTATGTCAAAAAGTGCAGAAAGTGCAAGTGTACTTATTAATCTATACGCAAGGTAAACTGTAGTAATAAAAGACATGTATGAGGCCATTAATAACACATTTTGGACGACTTGTTCAAACCAATCAGTGAAGTCACGCCCACTTCTTTTGTGCAGTCTGTGTTTCGCCAATAACAATCGGTTGTTGTAGTTTTGAAAGATGGATGTAAAAGCAGAAAATTCAAAGTTCTTTCAATGAAAGAGGAATAAAACGTCAGCAGTATTCTCCAAAGGAGTTTAACTTACATAGTCTTGATAGAAGTGTCTTCACTGCTTATGCAAATGGATCATCAGGAGTTATTCTCCTTTCTAGGACACTTGAAATATTTACATGTATTTGTTTATTGTGATAGGTATCTGTTGCCAAGCGGAAATGAGAACGGAGGACACAAGAAAAGAAAGGGAGAGGGCTGTCTGTTTACATGATGTGTCCTCCACTGGATCACATACAGAAATGCTTTGGCACACAACAAGCTTTTCTTAGCATGCTGACAATATCAGCAATAAAAGCACAGCAGCAGCAGTAGTGTTTTAAAGCACCCATTCCTCATTTTTTGGGGTCATATATTTTTAGTAACTCACCATTTATAAGGCCTTAATTTGGCTATTTTGGAAGTGTTCCTGAAAATGGAGATGAAAAATTTAGAAAGAAGCTATTTGTGTTTTATATTCTAGGGGCCTTTTGCATATTAAGAGGACTGAGACCCTGGCTGAGACTTCAGGAGGGCAAACTAAAATATAAAATGTCTGTTTTGTCATCTCAGGAGAGTCTTTGCTGCCATTTTGTGGCAAAATCTCAAATATTCAAACATGTCAGAGTCTATTAATAGTGGCCGAGGGCATTTTTCTGCTGCAGGCGGGAGCTTTTGGTTCCTTTTCTGAATTCCCCTCAATGACTTTTATCCACTTTGTCATGTATCAACGTGACAGTTGGGACTTTTTCTCAGTATATGGCTATCTCCAACCTATGATATTCTTACTCTTTGGCCATAGATATTTAAAAGAGCAGCACCTACGGAACTAGAAGGGGTAAAAAAAAAAAGATAGATATTCTCTCTCTTTGCACACGTCTCTCTGTTCTCCCAGTTTCCTTTTATTAATTAGATTCTACCCTTAAAATGTTTGCACGGTTCAAAGAATTCCATGTTTCTCCGGGCTACTTTTACCCGATTCATTTTCCGTGTTTAAACCCACAGAGATGAAAGGAGAGAAACTCCTGGTGTAGCCTATTTTCATTTGTAGGTGATATTTCTTTGGTGGGAAACAAAAAAAAAAACATCCAACAAATAAAGTGTAGCAGTATGTGGGTCATCAAGTAAATTATTATTAAATGTGGGTGCATGAAGGGAGACACATCTTGTATACGTTTTCTGCTTTTTTCTGTCTTGCTCTTTGTCTCATTGTATTGCTCTCTGATTCTGTGTCATATTATTTCTTGCAAACTGTCTGTCTCCCTGTCTACATGTACATTCAGTATACACTGTCGGCTTATATCACTGTCAGTCTGTCTCCTTTGGTCTGTCACTTGTTGTCTCTCTCCAAACCGATGTTGTTTTCACGTCTATTCTGTCTTTTAAAAATGCATCTGCTCCTCCCTTCCTCCATGCCTCTCCCTGAGGGTTGTGTTAAAACCTGCAGAGTGGGTGGTTTACCTGCAGGGGGTCAGTTAATGAGGCGCTGTCCTTGTTGTACTAATTAAAGAAATAGCCCCCGTTGTTGTGCTCCACCTGCGCTCAGCATCGACCGCCACACTGCTGCACAGCTACAACAGCTCTGCTGCCAGACTTTCAGACCAACGTTACAGGAAGCATCGTTGAACGTGGATTTATTATAGTCTGTCTTTTCTGCTTAACGTTTATCCGGAGCATCAGGGAGGAGTCAGGGGAAGCCAGGAGGTTAAGGAGACTGCTCTCAAGTCTCAATTAGGCTGACTCCTGCATACCATCCCTGTGGCACTGACCTGACCTGCCCCCGGCCTTCATCTGGAGCACATTGTGTGGTGGTTTATAGCAGTGATTCCCAACCTGGGGCACACCAGGGGGTACTTCTGCAGCTGCTTGGGAGTTAAGATTATAAAGTAGAAATCACAAAAAAAACATATACTCATGTAGGGCTGTCAAAACTGGCCAAAAATGACGATTATTCCTTTTATGAAAAACACAGGTTCGAACCTATTTTTGCACATTACGTCCATAAAAGCGCAAATCAATACAACGAAAGACATTACAAGATCTACATACTTACACATTACAAAATAAACAAATAAAATAATATAACTATATAGTAAAACTCAGTGGCAATCCTTAAGATTTCAGTCCTGGTTGATTTATTTGGCGACATTATTTACTGGTCATAACGGCAAATATGGTTTAATAAGAGAATAATGAGGGCAGCAAAACAAACTACTGTCGTTTTAATAAAGAAGTCAGGCAATAATTGGCCTTTTTCTATCATTCTATGAGCAACCGTGATCTTATATTCATGCTGAACTGTCTGTGAGAAAGTTAACGTTAGTTAGTTAATGTCACCTCGTTGAGAAGTTGGTGTGCAGCTTCTTGTTCCATTAAACAACTGAGGGAAATAAAAACCTCAGTCACTATTAGAGGAAATACGGTAGTTAGTTAAGAGTAACAGCTGAGATAGTTAGCTAAGAGTAATGGATAAACCACTAAAATAACCATTATAGCTTAAAGTGATGGTTAAAGAGCTGAGATACTTAGCTAAGAGTAATAGATACATGGTTGAAATAAATTATGAGATATAGCTACTGGCCTGAGTTGATGTGCCGATTAAGAGATCAGAGGAATCTGTATTGATGTTTTATGGTTTATTAGATAAGTGAAGAGGCAACCACATTCATAAAACCTTGTAGAATTAATGAGGTCATAAAATATTGATCAGCCTTCAATTCAAATAGCAATATGCTGCATCTGCTCAACTCAAGGGAGTGAAATGGATCCCAGTTATGCAGTATTCATCCCTGTTTATATTAAACTGGCATTGATGATCAGATAATGAGTTCTGAGTCAAAACTGAGGTGTCAGTTCATGAGGTAGCTCATGTAATCCAAGAAACACCTTTAAATATCATGCAGTATAATTCAACAGCTCCATAAACTACAGCTTCAGAAATTAAATGAGTGGACAAACGATGAATGCAGATGCATTTAAAGCACGAGGGTTTGATGTGAATCATGATGGACTACACACAATCACAAGATCTCAAACCAGTTCAACCCTCATGGGAGGTTTTAGAGCAACATGTGACACAGCACTCTCCACCACCACCACCATCAAAACACCAAATGAGGCGTGATGGTGTTCATCCATCTGGTAGAGTTTCAGACTCAGAGAGTCTCTGTCCTGGAGGCTCGCGGTGGCCAAACACTTTACCAAAGACACTTGATGTTGGGTCACCCCAACACTTCTGCACATTAAATCTTTCATAAAAGCAGGATTTTCTTCAGGGCTGTTGAACTGGATTGCACTGGATGTAGCTATAGGTGCAATAAACTAGTGATGGTCAGTGGATTGAGAGTCCCCCCCCAGGAAATATCAGCAGAGGTGCTAAGTCATCTCCTGAGTCTTACAGATCCAGCCTGCCTCTCATCTTATGATGAATTTAGTGTGAGATGATCTAACCGAAACCCTGACTCATTACAGTATCTGTGTGACTCATTTTCCCTGAAGCTTAATGTTTAGTTCCATAAATTGTTAATAATGTCCTCTGAAGTCATTATTTCAGGTGAGGCCTGTACTATAAAGCACAGCAGGAAACCTTGGTATTTTACTGCACTGGGATTGTTGTTTGTTCATTCGTCCCTAATGGACATCATTGTCTTTGCAGAGTCTGTTGTGAGACATTATATATCTACTTCTGGGGATCATGTAGAGAATGATTTTGTAGCTGCTTTCTAATCCCATCTTAGCCTATAGCAATACAATGTCACAGCACTTTGGGGAGAAAAGAAGCTCACAGAGACTACTTAAGAGTGTGTTTATGTTGGTTGTTATTTTGTTTGTGCTGATGCTCCAGCTGAACAAATGAAATCCTTGGATGACTGAATATGCAGTCAAATTATGCACACACATACCAAAACCCCTATTGTATAATTTCTGGTTCAAAGTGTGTTTACATAAATGAACACAGACATCCAAAGTGTTTCTTGCAGCTCCAGTACTTTATGTACATTTATTTTGCCTTTTGTAGTAAACTAATTATTTCTGAGGTTTGCATCAACATGTCCATAAAAAGTAGGTTCGCTGCACACTTATTTCAGTTTCAGTCACTTATTTTGCATTGAACTTAAAACAATGTACAGATAGAAAAAGAGCAAGGAGTCTTTGAGTCGGACATGGCGGTGCAGCACAGAAATATTTTATGGAAGAAGCACAAACTCTGAATCTAATTTTATCTCTCCCACAACCTTAATTGTGTGTGAAGTTTCCAAGGTGCTCCCCCAAGACACACACGCGGCAACTTTCCAATCCACTGTCATTCATCCTGTTTGGATGACCTTGACAGTTAACTATCTTTTAAACCTTTATTTTAGGATTTTAAATTTTCAATACAACATAAACACTCAGTGCATCATTTCATTTAAGCTACTCCGTCACGATTATCTTCATAGATACAGAAAAAAAACCAAAGAAATAAATCACAGGACTTAAGCATTCCTGACAAAATAAAAGACATATACAGCAATAGAGAACCCACAGTTACACTGCAGTCCATTACCACTGAGGCGTCCTCGCAATTCTAACAAATATATGAGTCTTGTTCTTACTAGAGAACTTCAACCTTTCTAAGTGCAACACATTCATCAACTCGCTTATCCACATTTCATATGTCAGTGCAGTCTGACCTCCACATAAGTAAAATAAGTTTTCTTTGCTACAACCATACCAAATGAGTTTATATCTGTTAGACGTAACGCACTCATGGCTCCTGAGACAGCGACTAAAGGGTCACTGTTAGGTTCACAGTTTCAAAGACACTTTTCATATAGAGCAGGACTAGAACAGGCTCAACATCACCCAAGAGCAAGCATTGTGTCTAGAGTTAATTGAACATTTATGCACACTTTGAAGGCATTCTTCCCAAGCCTCATCATCTGTCTCTTCGCCAATTCAGTCTCCCACGTCTGCTTAAGTGCACTTGTGTTAATGTCAATATGTTGCTGCACAGTATGATAAAAGTAAGAAACTGCCCCCTGAAATTGTTGACAATCAAGTGAGTTATGGGAACACATTCTCTCAAAATTAGACAGATTTTTCGTTACGTAATCTCGGATTTGCAAAGTACCTGAAGAAATTCGAGGCTGGGATATTGCAGGATTTCTGTAGCTGCTCGAACGACATAAAGTGCCCATGAAGATAGAAAGTGCTTATGTCTTTCATACCTTTCAGATTCCAGTCTGTGAAGACTGGGACCTTTAAGCCAGGAACAGCTATTAACTATTGAATAGACAATCCTTTCAGGGATTGCCCCAAAGTGCCTCATTACCTTTTGCATTTTTCCTGTTTATCCAAAAGTCAGGGTTGATGGAGAAATCGCTGATACTGCTTTATGATAATACCCAAATGCCAAGGTGAAAAAGAAGGCATGAAATATTCATAAATGTTGTGTAGGTGCTGTTTTTCTGTTGTGCCACACTCCCTGTATATCTCTACCGCAGGAGAGCACAGTGTTTGAGAAGAGACAGAAAATCCTTATTTTTAGGTGCCATTAATGTTTGAATTCAGCAAAGGTTCGAATAATGACGTTAAAGCTGACAAACCTCTGCGTCTGAAAAGGACTTCACCTCTGACATGCAGGATTTACAAGCCAAGTGTTGTACTCTGCTCCTCTCATTCATTTATCAAAGGCTTACCCGTCCCTCCATGTCTCTTCTCTCCGCAGCATCGCAGTGGGTGTGGGTTTCTATGGCAACAGTGAGACCAATGACGGTGTGTACCAGTTGACCTACTCCCTGTACAACGTCAATCACACGCTGGGCGGTGTGGACAGTCTGGTAGGTAAAACATTAATGTCTCCTGCACAAACACCAGGGCTGTCCCGAATATCATTTTGTGAGCTTCGGCACTAATCACCAGCAAATATTTGAATATTTGGTTATAACTCGACTCAACCACATGTAAATTAGCCTAGCAGCTAGCGAAACTTTTCCTCTGCTCATAGCTTAATCCCGACAGAACACCATGGTGAATTTCAGCCTACATGCACGTTTTTTTCAGTCTAACTTTCCAACTTTGAAACAATGCGTGTGTGATAAGGAGAGGAGAGAGACTCGACCATAAATGACAACAAAGTGCAGTAAAGACTCTTTCACTGAGCTGAAATGGAAACACTGTGCTGCAACAAGCCTTTCTGTTTAATTAAAGGCATTCATTTTTAATGATTCTGTTATTCTACATTATTGAAAAAAAAAAAGAATATCCGAATCTCAAAATCGAAAACCAAACACCTCAGATATCAGACGAGTCTAATATTTGGATCCAGCCCTAATAAATACATTTATACCTCAACATCTCCTTAAGAGGCAGCATGTGTGTAGTTTGTCAAAACAAATGGAAAACATTGAGTTCAGTTTGTGCCATTGTGTAAGATGTGTAGTTTATAGATGAGAGACCCATCTAGTTAGAAACAAACAGCTTTCAGTGAAGGCTTCAGAACAACACACACACACAGGAGGAAAGCCCAGAGGACTCAATTGAGTGTGCCTTTAAATGTTTTTATAGTCTTTTTATGGCTTTTTACCGCTCCACACAAATTGACAGCCTCTACACACAGAAACTCTTTGCTCCCAGACAGACAACTCACACACTCTCTCCCTCCCTGCTCCACCTCCTCCCAGCCGCTGTGGCCTCAGCAGAAACAAAGCATCGCCCTGTGTCTTTCTTGTGCTCACTTTAGCTCAGTATGTGTGTGCACGATCCTTTTCTATTTTTATCTGCCTTACTTCCCATCACACAGACGCCCAAATGCAGCTTGCTGTTTCACAGATTTCACACTAATGACAAGGCATTTTTTCTCCTTTCAGTCAAGAGCCAAACTCAAGTTAAAACAGTTGGATATGTTCTCCCACTTGATTCTTTCCGCACCAATGTTTATTGAAAAAGTTGTTTTCAAAGTAATATTAAAGTATTTGGCAATCCACAGTATTGTGTTGTCATCTGAGCTGTAGACACGAGACTTGAGACTTTGGCTTGAGTTTGACTTGCGTCACAAAAATTATCATTTGAGAGTCAACTTGGACTTGACTTCCAAAAACACTATTAACACAGCTGTGAGATATTTAAATGCCGTGTCCTTTTGATAACTTAAGTCTTGCATAGATTTACTAAAGACTTGACTTGACACATGTAAAGATTAACTTGGGTCTTGTAAATATGAATTTGAGACAGTTTGATTTGGGACTTGTAAGGATTAACTTGAAACTTGACTTGCAACTGTGACAAACAACCCGACAGTGTCTGTTTCCGATGTAGTGTTGGCAAACATCAGCCGTGTGTTATCTCCTCGGCGGTGTGTGACCAGCAGCGGTCCTGTGTGACGGCGTCAGCGCGGGCAGAGACCCTGGGTCTCTTGCTGTCGAAGAGTAGGGATTAAGTCTACATCTGTGTTAATGGAGATTAATGTGGTGGTATGTGAGCCACTTAGTGCGGTGACTCAACATGGCCTCAGTAATAAACACTTTGCTGAGAGCCCACAGCACACAGCACTGTGTTCGGACTTCTTACACTGATGATGAGGGACCACGATCTCAGATTTTTAATGGAGAGTAGTTCTTAGCTGTCTGGCTCTGATTGCACTTTATAAATAATTTAAGATGGAAACATGTAAAAACTGACGTTGGAAGATCAGTAGAGATGCTGCAGATTGTCAGTTGGGATTAGTTCTCACGGGACGTGCATTAACCAGCAACATCACCCATAAACATGTTTGCCTTTTTTTATTTACTCCATTTAATCGATATAAACACAAGCTTGTATTGCCTTAACACAGACGGATAGATACATCTCTTTGTCATGTCTAGATTGCATGAATTGTTCACTGATTGTCTCCTGTTATTCTTGTGAAGCACTTAGCCACGTTCATTTCTCAGAGTGATATTAGCAAGAGGAGAGAAATCATTAACATATAGCTCATCGGAAAGCTCGTCAGTGTGTCCCTCTGGGATGTGTGAACTCGTGCAAACACATAATTGGACATGGTGGCCTTTATTTTAGCAGCTTATACGCGCGAGTGTGCTCGCCGGTGTGTGCGTGGATGAGTGAGTTCATTGCACGCCGCTATAGACTGTTAAGGAGTCTTGTTCTTGAGTAGGACAAAGAGCCCAGTGTGCCACACACAGTTCCCAGTCTCCCCCCACCTAATCAACCATGAGCCCAGGAGACAAAGCCGTGCGATGGGGAAGAACAAGGAGCAATGCTAGCCTGTCTGATTGGCAGAGTCGGGATTGAAATCTGTATTGAAATCATTGACAATGAAGGCCTCACTGCCCTTTGGCCCACACAAATGCCTTTTAGCGCCGGCTCCAAGAGAGTTTAGAAGTGAGTTTGCTTCTAAAGACTCAGTATATAAGAGAGGAAAGGAAGGAAGTTAGACTCATTATCACAAGATGCTTTTTTCTCAGCTACTGCTGAGTCTTGATTAGTTACGGTCTGGAATATATGCATATGATGTGTTTCTTACTGAGAATGTCAATTAAACAAAACACTTGCATACTGAGAAGAGGTGCAATTGTGAGACATTTTCTTCAAACAGAGATGCAAAAAACATCAACAGCATTGTTAAATCTGGAAACTGGCCAACCAGGATTCTTCATCGATGCTGTAATGGGACTGATGTGGTATTTGAAGTGTGTAGCCACACTAATAATAACGCTATTGTTTGGATATGGCTGTTGTAAGAGGTTTTGGCACCCAACGGACTGGGTCAATGTTTGGGTCAGACACTGAGCGTTTGGCCAGAGCTCAAACACAGTTTGGAAGTTCGCCCGCTACATAATTACAAACATGCATATTTCCACAGAATTCTCATAAGATTTTTGTAATAATACAAAATAATGACGTATTCATAATGTGAAGTCTGATTATGAATTAAAAAACTGAATTGAATGATTTTTTTCTTTTGGGGAGAGGTTGAAAGGTATTGAATGTTGTGATAAATGCAGTATTCTTTCATACACCTTCTGATATACGACCTGGACTCGTCAGTGATGAAACCAGGGTCATCAGGTGTTTCTGGTCTTAACATCAGACACTCTCACCCGGGCAACCCAGCTGGGGGTGATCGAGCTAAATGTCAACCCCCACAGAGCCGAAGCCTTTTCAGCAGCTTCCAAGATGGTCCTGCCTTCCACCCATTCCTCCGACACTCAGCTACCACATCTGTATACCTGCCTCTCTTCCTTTCTTGTGCCTCCTCCATCTGATCTTCCCTGTGGAAAGGGAAGCGCTCTAGCAAAACCACTTGCTTGGTTGCTACAGACATCAGGACCTTGTCTGGCCTGAGTCTGGTAGCTGCAATGTTGTCCGGGAACCTCAGTTGTCTCCCTAGGTAAACCAGGACCTGCCAGTCTCTTGCTGTTGCGAGCAGACCACCCTGGGCCTTTAGCCGGGGCTGAGGCTTTTCCCCTGTGCGAGCAAAGGGGATGGTGCACTTTTGGGTGTTGCTACATGCTGTGGCTGCTGCCAGCCTCTGATATTTAACCTGCTTCTCTTTCATGTGTGAAAAAACCTGCACAAAGAATGTGAAGAACTCTACACAGACGCACCACATGAGACCCAGGTGGAGTTCAGACCTTCTTGCTGTGAGGCTACAATGCTAACCACTGAGCCACCATGCAGTCTGTGTACATGCATGGTCGCAGTCTGACCCTGGGTTTTGCCCAGAAAAAAATGATTTCTGAGAAATGGCCCCTCATCAAAGGAGTTCAAGTATGTTGGGGTCTTGGTGTATTGTTCAACAGACAGATCAGTGCAATGTTGTAAAACCAGATTTATGGTCACTGCAAGAGGTGATCTGGAGTTCAACTGTACAGCATAGGTTTTACACTAGCTGGATGTATTGCACATGATCAGGCTTCTGCCAGCACGAACCAGACCAGGAGAAGTGACGGAAAATTGATGTATGGATTCCTCTCCTCTCGTTGTCTCCACAACAGTAACTCTAACTAGAATACAGAGAGCAGGCCAGGGCATCATCATCATCATCATCTCTCATCTGCCTCACAATTTATTGTACTTTAGGTGATTATTGAAAGAAAGAAATGTTACATTCCAGGAGAGGAGACACAATTTTTCCCTCACTTGTTTAAGAAATTAAACAGCTGCCATCCCCAGGAAATGCATTCTCACAAACGGGTTGTATAATATCATACAAAAATGTATGCACAACAGTTTGTAGATATCATACATGTTTTCCGTGGTGTTTTCTCTACTTCCCTGTTCTGTTTTAAATACATGTGCTGGTCACGTGATGCACACGTCATTAACGTTGCAATTAATGTTGTGAAAAGGGACTAATTCGGTAGGTTTAGGCAACAAAAACACTTTGTTTGGTGTAAGCAACAAAACAACTTGGCATGGTTAGTAAAAAAACACAGGGATTGCATTAAAATCTGCGTTCCATTTTAAATACATGTGTGAGTCATGTGATACACACAGACTCGAACTCCGGTCTCCTGGGTGAAAGTCCTGTGTGTGATCGAGCCACCCACCTCCCCCTCTTTGTGTCTTTTAAACCTGGACCTCATGTCTCATGTGAGTTATGTACGAATTACAGTGCATTAATTTTCGTAGTAATTCATAGGAACAGGGAATGAGACCAGCCTGCCCCGGGTGCAATTGTCTTTGACATCTGGATGTGTGTTTTAATGTGTGTGCTGGCGGGTATGAGCCAGTTGAGATATGACTAATGAAGACTTCTGAAGACTTCCTTACTCTAAAGCTGAAGTACTGATGCTGGGCCAGAGGTCATCTCCGTAGCCAAACCACTTTCACCTCTGTGTGAACTCTGCGTGCTCTCTTATATTAAACTAAACTACAGGCATTCATAGAGTTGGTGGAACTGCTCTCATATGGTTGTGTGTTACACAGTACTTAGAGCAAACCATTCTGAGCATGACCATCCCTCTTCCTTCCTTTGGTTAACAATCTTTGCTGTGTGGGCCACTGGTTTTCCAAAGGTCTTGATTTAATGCCCGCTTAGCGGTTCATCAACAAACCCATACAGGGAAACCTCTTAAAAGCTCTGTGGTCATCAAGTATCTGAGAGGGAAAAGGAGCTAGGAAAGAATATATATTTTTAAAGAGATGTTCTGCAGTGCTTCGTTACCCAGCGGTGAAGATGGTCTCTATCTTTGCGGTGACCGAGCTGCTGAGGCACTTCAGACGCATGTTCCATTTCACGCTCTAACTCCCACATTCAATTTTAATTGAAGAAAAGTCTCTCCACTATCAAGCAGAGACAACCAGTTAGAGCAAAAAAAGCTTTAATCCTATATCTTCACCTTTGTTTAACTTTAACAAATACACTCATCGGACCTCATATATCAAGCGATTCCGGGACGAGTACTGAATATAGTGGAAGTGATTCTTGGATGCTTGCTCAGTCTTAATCTGGCACCGGTCTGTAGAGTGTGTTTCACAACTTTCAAAGAACTACATGAAAACATCTTTGGCAAGCAATTTTCTGTTTTCAGCTCAAAGATGGACACTCTGGGAGGTTTGCATCTTAAATTAAAAATGTTCTCTTACAGCCTCTCTCTTGTTTCGTGCTCCCAGAGTCATCTCTGAAGCATCCATCTCTGAAACATTGCTTCCTCTGAGGCTGTGTACCAGCCCCGACGTGGTTAAAGATAGAGATCCAATTCTAGTGAAGGGAGTGGGATTTATATTCCGTAGAGCCTGAGAGGCAGGATTGTAATGTTGGAGGAAAGACACACACAGATAAGTCTATTTGCAATCCTGATCTTGCTGTATTAACTTTAAAGCATATGTGAAAGATGGAATTCATAAATACCAGGTTTTTCTATGGAATTAGAGATCAGATTTTATCATTTGATCGTAAAGCCAATGAGGCAAGGAGAAGGATGTGAGACTAACGCTGTGTTTCCCCTGTAAGGTACGACTCTGCTCGACTGCTCATTTTTTGTATACCATGCACTACTTTTCTCTTTTTGTTTTCCACTGCGGATAGTATCCCGTCAGTGTAGGTGGGATCCTCAGCTGATCGCCATAGCGATGGCACATGAAAATGCCTTGATCATCTTCAATGCATCACTCGCGTCTGAAGTTCGTCAATTGTAGTTTTGCAGGCTGCCATTTATAAAAATCTGTGGCGAATGAACACAAATATTGCAGGATGTCCTGTGTCACAGTAGTGACCAATCACTGGTCTGCAGTATTCCACCTTTTAGTATCGGCTCAGGTACCTTGGTACTGAGGTGGCACCAAAAAAGGTACTATCCACAACTTTTTCTTATGGAAAACCAAAAAAGAGCGAGTGGAGTGGAGCCGTAGCATGCAGTGGAAATGTGGCATAAATGACCATAACATCCCCCCCCACACACACACACACACACACCTTAGGATCTTCAAAATAAATACACATTCATGCAAACGAGAACCTTTGCATAATACCCGTTGATCTATATTTTCTTCCCTTTCCTCAAGCTAGAATCTACATTTGATATTTGTTTTTTTTTCAGCCCAAGGCCACTCATCATTTGTCACAGTTATGTCATTTATCCTGATTTCTTATGTTTTTTTTGTTTGTTGTTTAACCTCCGGCATATAGAAATGAATATCCTACTGTAAAATAGTTTTGCGCCAAACACACACATTGTTTTGTTTTGAAAGATGCAAGGAAGAGAATGCTTCTCTGTGCCCTCAAAACATTAGACTGAGATAAAGACTGAGAAGACTGGGACTGGGAATCATATCGTCTTGATCGGTGCGGATCACTTACACGGTGAGGATCAGACCAAGACGAAGGAGAGATTAGCTGGATTGGCTGTCTCCCCAGGCATTTTAGATAAGATTCTCACACATGAGGCAAGGATCAGATACATGCCTTCATTCCTCATCTGCGATTTCATCTGCTCAGTCTGAGGAGGAAGCAATATCAATGAGTGATCAGATAACAAACTACAGAGCACCACAGGCATGTGAGTTTGATCTCAGTGGCTGCTGTAGTATGGCTCTATGTTGTCATTTAAAATATAAAAGCCACTAAGTGTAGGATGTTTGTGGGCATATAGCTTTCAAAATAATTCAGATGTGTTTTTTGAAAAGTGAGCCAGTCTCAGTGAGAATTGGAAAATTGTATATGATGCTTTAAGTCTTTTCATTCCTGTGTCTTTTTTGATGCTGCCAATGGGGGCAGCAGAGGGGATCTTCAGATTCTACACATAAATATAAATGATTTTGTCTGAATCCAGGATTTAGAGACTTAGAGTCATTGGTACACTGCAGTTCCAAGGTGTAAATGATCAGTCATGGTGTTGACTGCTTATTTCGCTCTTATATCTTGTAGCATAATATAAGAAACACCATATGGACATGTTAACAAGGTTAAAAACTTGATTTTCATTGGAAGGGGTCTTTAAAATATTGATCATAAGGTTTTTTTTTAAATCTTCACGGAAAGACTACATGAGTTAATTTCCAAACACAGTGGTTAGCGCTGAGCAGGTATAGCTAATATACATAAATGGATAGATATTTTTAGCAATGCTATCAACATGGCTCAAGGGATGGGTCGTGTCTAGAAGGTAACCCTAGGTTTGTGAAATATTACGAAACTTTTGCGAGACTTGCTTCCGGACGACCTATACTAACATTAACCATTCTAGGTCAAGGTCTAACCTTAACCATCTCGTGAGACTCTCAGAAATATTAAGTTACCATCTAGACACGACCCTAGGGATGGCAATGTCAGTCTATCGGTCTGTTCACCACTCTGGCCCAGACTGAAATCTGTCATTAACAACTTGATGGATTTCCATTAAATTTGGTGCACATACTCATGGTCCCCAGAGAGTGTATCCTAATGAATTTGGTGATGACATTGGTGAACATCCTAAACAGATCCCTCGAGGATACATTGTAATAACTTGACCAACTTTGACCAAATACCTGCAAAACTAATGGCATTCCCATTAACCTCAACTGTACATTGTGTTTAGTGCTAATAAGCAATATTAGCATGCTAACAGACTAAACTAAGATGGTGAACCTGATAAATATTACTTGCTAAATATCAGCATGTTAGCATTGTCACAGTGAGCATGTTAGCATTTAGCTCAAAGCACCACTGTGCCTATTGTCACTAGCGTGGCTGTAGACTCTCAGTCTTGTTTGCAGCCATCTAGTGTGGGCTGCATGTAGAATACAAACCCAACTAATTACTTCCACCTCACCTCTTCTTGCAGCAAATCCCGTGCCTGACAAACACAGCAACAATATGAGTTTTCTCTCCTGTGAATGTCAAGTACCCAGAGCTGAATAGAAGCCTCTATTACCCTTTTTAATTATCAAATAGCAGGATGTCTCTGTGAATGCCTTTTCCCTGTAAACAACGTCACCCTTCAAGCAAAGTACAGAGTAATTAAACCCGAGGAAACAGGTAGGGTCTGAACAGGAGATGGTCTTGCTGTATTTGGCCGACGAGGTAAAAATGTGATGTGTGAAAATAAATGAGTCTTAGAGGATCACACTCCCCCTTGGGGAATGGATTAGTTCCTATATGATTACATGGCTTAAACAGGTAAACAAACTATCGGTCTCATTAGTGAGGTATGAATTAGGGAATAAGTCTGACACACAACAGCAGTCGTGGAATACAAATCTCCGGCACCAGCAAACCTATTTCACCTCTGGGCTCTTTGGCTGTTTTCCAAGCTGAACTGTTTACTCAAAATGGACCTCTCCACCGACACCCACACTCAGTACTCCAGCTCTCCCACTCTCCCCCTCCTCTCTCTGCTCCGCTGCACAGACCAGCCTCATGTTTAGGCTCATCTCACCTTTGGCCACTGTTTTTTTCTGGGAAACTTTCTCTGGCACAAAAGTTGACCAAAGGCACCCACACATGAGCAGGATTCTGTGCTCGGCACTAAGGAAAGTCTGTCAATAGAGTATTATTTTTAGTAGAAAGGTGGAGGATATAAAAACATTGTTATCTCCTCAAACTAGCATGTTTTTCTGCTGGCAGTTTTACAAAACTTGTGCCTTACTGTTCCCAGAATGGTGCTCAATCATCCATTACGTTATTTATCAGTGCACACATTATTATGCTTCGTGAATGGTTCAGGTCATTAGCTTTCATGCTTGATATTCCTCTCAGCAGCAGTGCTGTACACCATCCATCTCACTCCCCCTCTCACTCCTGCCCTCCAGGTGACTGGCACCATGGGCAGCATGAAGAGCGGCCTGCACCAGCACCTCGCCAGGCTGGACGAGATCTTCGCCACGCGGGGCGACTACGTGCAGACCCTGCAGTTCATGCAGCAGATGGCCGACAACGTGGTTAAACAGCTGCTGGGCCTGCCTGACTGGGAGGAGGCTAAAGTGGACCTGGCATCCATCGCTGATCAAACGGCAAACGTAGAGTACTACAGGTGAGGAACAGAAAAATACACGTGTCGGGCTTGTACAGTGCAGGGTGGCCAGGAGCTCACTCACAGTGACGGTGGTGCTGCAGACGTGCAGGTTTCTGAAGAGAAAACTGCCAAAAAATGGAACGCGTCCAGAGGGCATAATGCATCCACAACTTTGTGGGAGTCAAAAATGTATGCATTTTATAAATATAGTTATAGGAGGTTATGTTTTTGGTTTGGTTTGTCTGTCAGCAGGATTACAGAAAAACTACTGACATGATTTTTTGATGAAGCTTGGCAGAAAGGTGTAGCATGGGCCAAGGAAGAACCCCTCTAATTTGGGAGCAGATCCGAATCACAGGGCAGATGCACAAATTATTTTTCACTTTCGTTAACATTGCGAGATTAGGCATTTGAGTTCCAGATCATATTTCATGGCTCACTTGATCCACTTCCTTTGCTCTCTGTTGTCATGCAAATAAACAGCTAATCAGCCTGCTGTTTAAACGCTCTGAGCAATAAAATACAACACATGGTCTTTGTGGCATCCATGTTGTTTACACATTACGACTTAAAGCTCATGAGCACACTAGTTTGTTTGGGAGAAGCCGTGTGACCTACCACATTTTTATGATCATATATAAATGCTACAAATTAACGTAAAATATAGATTTGCTTCTTAAGAGATGCAAAAAAAAACGTAAGCTCATAATAACTCATAATAGTCTCTTTTATGGCTGAAATCACTGAGCAACATGTCATTTGAACATGCAGTTAAATAGATAATTCATGCGTGGGTTTTAGTTACATACTTTATGACCTGAATATATCACATGATATTAAGTGGATGGGATGGAATAAGGTAGTTGCATATGTGTATCATCCATTTATGTGAATGTGAAGTCCCTTGCAGATGTGGTTCTGTGGCATTTTTGAAAATAAAAGAATCAAATGAAATTATTAGCAAGCATTTCATCAACACTAATGGCAGAAACAGTGTTAACAACTACAGTAAGTTAAGAGCTGTTATCCAAGGTCTTGTCTCATTAGCGTTACACTCGCTCTTATCATCTCAGAGCAGAAACAGGCCTATTGCCAGTTTTTCTCCTTGTGTAGGCTTGTTGGTATTTCTGTGGAGTCTGCAGCAGCAGACAGGGTGGTGTGTTTGTATTGATCTGTAATGTGCCTCTTCTCCTCCGCCGATAATTCAATACCTCACATAGCTCCACACTGATAGAGTAGGCAAACCGAGAGCAGACACAGTAAGCTGTTAATGGACTCATTATCACTGCCTCGTGCCCCCAAAATAGTTGTGGTTGGCATGCATGCAATGTGTGTGTGTGTGTGTTTGAATGTTTTTGATTTGACTCATCAAAGTCTAAGTGTCAGAACTGTCTGTCTATCTTCAACACACTCGTCCTAGAATATTTGGTTTACTCTTCAAGCGTGCTCATAATGTTTGTCATTTTACTTTACTGACAAACAACAACAAAAAAATGATTCTTTCTATTCTTATTTATCCTTTAATCTGATTTTCTCTCTGTTTTTGACAACATCATTTTTGAGTTTTCAGCTAGAAACTCTCCGGCTTTGCAGTGCTCGAGAACTTTAAGGGAAGTGCGTTCTATTCATGGTTTTCTCTAACACCTTTTTCAACACATCTGATATTTATTCTTGCAGTTTGTTAGAGTAGATTTGACACCAGGGGTTACTGTCCATTCACACCTTTCACAAGTCGCACTGACTTCTGTCTTTTCTTAAGTTAAAGACAAATTTTAAACTGGATATTTAAGTTACTTGTCAATCTCACAACCCACTGGCTATCGATCTGACGACAGTTTACCCTTTGGGGCAATAACCAATATTTTGAGGGTCCCGGTGTAGCCAGCGGATATCCGTATAACGGGCCAAGATTTCCTCTTCCGTGGGCCGGTCGTTGTTTATTATAGTTATTATAGTCCGATTAGCAACTAGAGACACGAGAATGGAGATGGAGCTGAGAGACGACGTCTACGACCGGGTTGTTTCAAGTATGAATGCAGATACATTTTTAAAAAAGAAAGTTAATAAAAAGCAAAATCACACGATAACCAATGTGATACCAAAATCTTGTCCCGTTGCCTACAGATTCATATGCAGATATCTGTTTATAGGGATTAGTTACTTATACGATTGTATATCTCCTGGACTATACTATTTTATTTATTTTTATTTATGAATTTATTTCATAATGAATTATTCAGTTATGTCCAGCTGTAGATGTCCATCCATCTGTTTCATCCTGGAAGAACATGGGACAAGATTTACAAAAAAAACCATCTCTGCCTTTGCATGTCTGTGCAGCAGATTTAGTCTTTCTTTGCATTTTGCAGAAGCTTAGCCTTTGTAGTGTGTAGCACAGTGGAACTAACTAAAAAAAAAAAGGAATCCTGCCGGCACAAATTGAAAACAGGACACAGAACTCCATCAAATGTTCTGCAACTCACTCATTGATATCATACTGAATTGATTATGAACTGCTTAATTGCAAAAATGCTTTCAAATCGTTTCACTCAGTGATTTAAAAATTGATTTTACACGTTCTGCCTCACAGAATACAGTAGTAAGTGTTTCAAATCAGTAACAAAACTGTAGAATTGAATTTATAGTATATATTAAAAAAAAGGAAAGTATGTGATTTTCTGGGCTTGTTAATGGGGTCCCATGAGTGTTGGCTCTGGGTCAGCCCCATAAACCTCACTGTTGGTAGATGACGGTGACCTCTGACCTCTCTGTGAGGGAGGTTGAATAAAATGTCATTTCTATTATCATTATCAGCCTTTCAAACTGAAGCTTGCACATTTTGGAGCTGCTTCTTGCTATATGACACAATTTCTTCAAGACGTGTACTTTTCTATCATACATGAATGTAACCCCCCCCAATCCCCCCCACGTGCCTCTACTCTGCTGTACTCAGTTTGACTCTAATTGGATTAAGATGACACAGACAAACACGGTGGCAGTGTCACCCGAGAGCCTCCGTGTGCATGTTGATGTCCCGGCTTCTGCCAAGAGGGGAAAAGATGAAACGAGGAAGGAAGAAATAGCAAGGAGGTGGTGGCGAGGGAGAGAAGGGCAAGGGAGAGAAAAGGGGCTGAAAGGGAAAGAGACAGAGAGGAGGGAGATTAAAGAGAGGGAAAGAAGGAGGAGGAGGAAAAAAGAAAGTTAGAGGAGTGATGAGGGAGATGTTGGGAAGATGCGGCGTAGAGTGATGGAGACACATGGGCGGGAACCATGAGAAATAATTCAAAAGAAAAGAAGACTGATGTAGGAGTGATGAGTGCAGGATGGAAAAAGAGCGAGATGCACACTGGTGGAGGTGATCTGAGAGAAAAAATGAGGTGACTTTAATCAGATGTATTGATTGATAAATCAGAGTGAAAGGGTGATATGACTGCCCCCTCCCCCTGTCTGTTTCACAGCATAAAACATTCAGCCATATGGATCCGAGTCCGTCCATTATTGACCATCTGGACAGGCTTTCTGTGCGTCCGGTCACAGACTGACCACTGCTCACATAACAGATGGGTACACTGAGGAGGGCAATACACGACAGGATTATACCCTCAAGCATCAACACACACACACACACACACACACACACACACCTCAGATGACCGCATGTGTCTGTTGAGGTGAAAATTATGAGGACACTCTCCTCTCCTGGTTTTAACTCCCACTTGTTCTCTCCAAGTATTTTTTAAGTCACAGTGCTTTGATGACTTAAAATTCTGTTTTATTACAACTTTTTTCCCCCTGCAGGCAGAATCAGTTCTCGTCGGCACATAATGCAGTTTACAATGATAATGCGGAAAGATTACCACTTGAAATTCTTAGTGAATTTTAGATCCTTGATTTCAGACAGCGGTAGACAAAAACAGACTTCTCATTTCTAGCTATCGATTTTGCCGACTGAAAACAACCGTCGCTGGCATATTTTATCAGCCATATCTAATTAAGCTAACGTAAGCTCTGTTAATTTAATGGGTTCTTCTTTGGCCCATGCTACACCTTTCCACCAAGTGTCACCAAAATCTGGCCAGTTGTTTTTCCGTAATCCTGCCGACAAACCAACAAACCGAACCAAAAACAAAACCTCCTTGGCAAGGGTAATAAGACCCTGGTTACATGCAACCAGAATTTTCCATTAACAAAACTCCTCTTACTTTGCCAAAACAGGCATTTACCAGCAGCAGCTGAATTTTCTGTCTCTGTCTGTCTCTACAGGTGGCTCACCTACCTGCTGCTCCTCATCCTGGACCTGATCATCTGCCTGCTGGCCTGTCTGGGGCTGGCCAAGCAGTCCCGCTGGCTGCTCACCACGTGAGTCTACACTCTGTAAAACTGAGCTATTTACAGAGGAAAGAGCTATTTTCTTTTGTTTACAAAGAGAAGAGGCAATCTGTTTGAGAGAGAGAGTGAAGAGGCAGGATGTGTGAGAGAAGGAGTGGATTGGGAGATTAGCTGACTGTAAATCTCAACTAACTGAGACGACATGGAAACATTCATTTAGTTTTAGTCACATTTGTGCTGCAGCAGCAGCTGCTACTGCACTACATTATTCCTTGTACATCGTCTTAGCTAAAACCAGACCAAACTCATATTTTCTTCCAGTTACTCCCACAGTACGTGCATTTACTTTACTTCATGTATAGGTATACAGTAAAAGACAAATCTAACGCTGCGGCTACATTGAATGCGAAACATATTTGGACCGTTCTCTGAGCGGATGCGCCACAGAATGTATCCTTTTACTGGCTGCACATGCAGTGCATATAAGGCATAGTATTAGTAGTCACAGGCAAAACAATACGATGAGCTTCCGTTTAGGGATTGTGTGGGATTGTTTCCAGGGTTTTTCCTGCAGAGAGAAAGTTTTGGTGCCCCCCCAAAGAGGTTTTAGCCACCCCCAAAGGAAAATCGCACTTCAGATCCTCTCTGAATGTGTTTAATAGCAATTCATCAAACTGTTGAACAAGTTTACATGAACTTAAATACGACGTCTTTGACTCCCCTCTCATCCACAGCCGCTATATGTTACACTGTCTCACCCTGCAAAAACCCATTCTGAGCCAGGAAAAACCCTGGTTTCTCCAGTTTTTGGACCCAGCACAGCACTTTGAAAGTTTTTCACAGAGTTTGTGTACTATGGGTAAGGTAAAGAAGTAATAATATAAAGTGTCAAAACCAAACTGGTTTACCAACTTAAGACTGGTCTATTTTTTCACTTGTAGATCTCTGTGGTGCACACGCACCACACACACACACACACACACACGCTGCTCTCACGCCTGGTGTGGCCAGTGTCACTGACTGCAGTGGAAGCACAGTGTTGCAGCATCCGCTCCACTAACAGTCCACATGCATTTCACATTTCAGAGGCTGAAAGCTTTAAATTGTTTCTACCACCTCTGTGGCAGCTAAACACCCCCTCATCCACATCTCCTCATGAAGATCATTTTTTATTTACCAGTGTAAATAATCCACGCTGTGCCCTACGTTCATCTTTTATACGAAACAGGAACAACAGATATGATATTTTAACAAAAAATGGGATGAATTAGTATGAGTTGGTGTGTACAGAGGGAGCTGGAGGCAGGAGCTGCGTCTCCTCTCGTGGGGAATTGCCTGTGAACGAGGCAGAGAAGTACTGGATCATGTCCTTGTACAAACACTGCCCTGTTGTATTTCACTGTTTGCCTCGCAGCGTTGCCAGCGGTAGGTCGAACTTGCTCAGAGTGTTGCCGTGTCAATAGCTCTGCTCTACAAATTGGATTTGAGAGCTGTGGAGAGATGGGAGCAAAGCCATTTGATGTTATCAACTATATAACTTCCTGAAGATTGTTACTCGAGTTTAACACTTGACCTGCTTTAAATGGCTCCAGACAAGAATTACAGTCGATAACAGGCACAATGTACCGTATCTCCAGACCCTTGTGTGACACGCCGTTAATGATTTAGCTTTGTAGTTTTAGGCCTTTTTTTTTCAGATGAATATTTTATGGTTCGTTTTTATGAGTGGCAATAAAACAAGATACATAAATGAAATCACATGTAGTCAAATGTCAAATGTAACCAAACCTCACATAAGAAAAATGATTAGTGATGATAATAATCATTATTATATCTCATGTCCTTTAGATAGGAAAATAATAATATAATTCATATATTTTTGAGGGGTTTTTTGCCTTTTAAAAGGAGGAAGGACGTACTGAAAGAAGTGTCAATGAAAACAGGATGTTGGTATGACAGAAATAAACATAAGCATAAAAAACACTCCCACACATCACAGCAGCCCAGTCGGCAGAATAAAATGTTGAAAGCTGTCTGACAAACAGCAGACCACTTTTTGACAATGTAACTTACCTAATTTACATAACAAACATCCTTATTTTAACCCAAACCACAATGTTTTTCCTAAACATATCCACATAGTTTTGTTGCCTAAACTTCAGTTTTGAATTCACAAAACGGCGACCGTAATGAAGTCATCGTTTGGCACGTAAAAGTGGTCAGGGGTCCTGAAAGTGTAGAGGTGTGCTATTCCCTCTCCACACTTTCCCATGACATCACGTGGATATCTGCTACATATGAAACATACAAATTAGGGCTGCACGATATTGGAAAAAACTGACATTGTTAAATATTGTTTTCTGCCATATATTTTGTGATATGAAAAAATATCTTACAGGAATTTTCACCCTCTAGGGGGGTTCAGGGAATTCTGTCCATTTTAAAGTTAAATGCATCAATCTGGTGCACTTTGCTAAACTTCCATCCCAAGCTGCTGCGGTGCAATGTAAATGTACAAATACTGGTATTTGCAGTTCATTATGAAACTGTAGACTATAATTAATGGGAAACACTGGATTAGTCAGAGTTTTCCTTTTTGTATAAAGCAGCGAAAAGGTTGCAGCATGACGTGTTTGACATTGTTGCACATCCTGCACTGTGACTATTGCAGCTCGAGTACAAATGTAACATATCTGCAGTTTGCAGAAACGTACGATGCCAACATATATTCTGCCGATTGGGTTGCATAATACATGTTGCACTGAAAGATATTACAGGCGATGACACATGCGGCACTTTAATGCAGTGCCTCCGCTTTCATTTAATCTCCTTACAGTATCTATGTAGCTTAAGTGTATCCATCTCCACTAGAATGTGTTTTCTATTTTTTTTTCTACCTGCTGTAAAGGAGCTTTTTTCACAAGGCATGAAATCCACCCGGGCTTCCATTCATCCAGTCGAGCGTCACTCTGTCTCTCTCAATCAGTCAGTTGAGGGCGTGAGCTGCACTAAACTTGCCCTACTAGCCACAAACCCACCCCCACTTCACTCTCCCACCCCCTTTTGCACACACAAGATGAGTCAGTGTCAAGAGTGTCTGCCCTCCCAAGGCATGCTCTCTTCCAGTAGAGTGGAAGTGGTTGGAGGCTTTCGGGAGCAGATTACACTCCGGGGGCCTGCAGACTCTTCCTGGTGCTTACAACTGGCTGGCTCGGTGTTAGCATGACACGCAGTAACAGTTTAGACAGGAAGATACACCCACATGGGAGGGAGGGAGAGACATCCATAGACCTCGCTGTCAGCAGTTTTTATCTGGATTTCTTTTGGTCTGCTCTGTTCTGCATGAATGCATTGAATTTCCCAATTTGAGCACTGCAAACAAATGTCCCATCCACCTCCACTTTAGTGGGGTGGTGGCAGAAATCTCAGAAACTGACATCTCAAAACCTGAGAACACAACACAGCATCTATTGGGTGAATTGAACCTTAAAATGTCATGATGTAAATACAGCGTAAGCCCATTTCCGAGCTTAATGTTCTGGATTGCGTGTGCCCCTCATGCAGAAGCAAATGAAGGAGAGAAGAAACTAATTTCCCTGGATGGCAGAAATCATTTGAACTGTCACGAGCAAGGACGTACACCAAAAAGAATTGTCATATTTAAACAAACACAGCAAATGAGTGGGACGCGCTGAAGTTGTAATGAAACAATCACAGCGTTGGTAAAAAAGGAGAAGAAAAAAAGATGTACTGCCTGCAGGAAGCAAATGGTAATAGACACTCCTTGTGTAAAGTAATAAACAGTTTTACAGGGAAAGTGCAGGTAATCTCAAATGTCCAAAGTACCAGTTGACTAACACTCGATGAGACTGAGGAAATGGCAGCTGAGTTCAGAAACTAGTGCTCCACCTGTGCAGCTGAGCTTGCAGATCAAATATCTGCTTCCTCAATAAAGCAGCCTGTCCTCCAAAAAACCTCCCCATAGGTCACTTATACAGGGAGGTTATTACGACCTGTAGTTACATTTTGAAGTTAAGCGCCCTCTAGCGGTCGTGTATTGACATTTTATTGTGAGGCGTCTCCCTCTAGTGTTTGTTGATGTTATGGCTCCAAAAAACCATATGGTGCCAAAAAGCCGGAAGTAATGTGACGGTGTACTTAGAGCAAGAAAAGTGCTAAGGGCAGGTGGACCCAGGAGACCGGGGTTCGTGTCCCAGTTGAAAATAAAATGATTTTTATTTACTGCGGATGCACGTAAGTGAGTTAATGTCTCAAATATCATGATTTTAACCCAAATCAAGTTTTCTATCCCTACCTTGTTGCCTAAACCTAAACCTACCGCCACAACATCTGTTTTAACAATGCTAGCGGCATTTAAAACCGCAAACATAACATTTAGGTATGAGGGCGAAAAACGCTCATATGGGTTGTATTTACTTCCTCCACTAGGGGAGCTAATTTAGGAAACGCTCTTATGGGATGTATTAGAAGGTCGGAACATACGACCTATATGGTTCTATGGTTTGGAGGACTTGGGACAGGGTTGGTTCATTATCAACATGATTTCTAGTGATACTGGTCTCTGTCTCCTGTCACGACTGACTCTTTCAATACTCACCAAGACAACCCTGGTCTAAAGCTTTAAAAATTCCCACAAGCAGATATTGTAGAGAAAACAATGAATTTAATTCTGTGAACATTTTGTAAATTTGTTTACAATAACCTTTTGCAACTTTGCAGATTTATTCATTAAAACAAATCCCTCATTATGTTGATTAAAAGAAATGAAATGGGAGTTGCAAATTACTGGCATAGAAATATAGGACTCTGTAAGTGACGTCGCCATTTTCCAAGCTTTTGACAATCATAACCAACAGACATGATGATGGAAAATAAGACTCAAGACATAATAAACCAGACTTTTCCTTTAATAACCTGCAACAGAACTCATAAAAAAAGGGCTTGAAGTGCCACAGGCAGCATAGGCCCTCAGGTAAACAATGAAATCTTTTCTCACAAGTTTTTTTCTTTTGAAATGGACTTAAACTCACGACCTGACCACACGATGTGCACCATAACCTGAAGTGAACTCCCTACCGGCGTGGTGTAGATTTTTAATAAACCGGTGTTATAGCACCACAGATACCAGAAGCCCGGGGGTATACACCCACTCGGAGGACTCGAACTCACAGCGCATAGCGCACCCGAACCCGCTGAGCCCCTGTGTTCATCGCCGTCAAATCTTGGATGATAAATAAAGCATCCTCGTAGCGCTGTTGGCATCACAGGCTCAAAGGTGCACACCCACTCCGAGGACTCGAACCCACGGCCAGATGCGCAGGGTGAACCTTAACCCGCTGAGCCGCTGCGCTCCTCCGCAGCTGAATGTGGGCCTTTTTTTTTTTTTTTTTTCTTTTTTTTAATAAAGCAGCCTTATAGCACCACAGGTAGCAGAGGCCCTCAGGTAAACAGCTAATGAAATCCCTCACTCCCTCTCGGACTAAATCATCCAAATAGCAACCGGCACCTCAGGCACAGAGGCAGACGGATGGCCAAGAACCAGCGAGAGCAGCGGGGAGAGCAGGGGGGAGAGATGTGGGATGAAAGGAAAAGAGGAGTGGGGGGGCGGAGGGGGAGTGAGAGTGAGGGAGGGAGGGAGACAGTAGAAAGAGGTGGGGTGGGAGAGGATTAGAGAAATTGAAAGATAGGGTTGAGAAGCTGGATGTGTGTGTGTGTACGTTCTGATGCTATTACAGGGTATTGTAGGGCACCATGGAACAGTTACATTATATTGTATATACCTTAAACATCTCAAGTGCTATAAATCAGTCCATTATCAAAGCCGGCTCTTGAGGAAGCAGCTGGCGTCTGACTGCTGTTATGAATCGAGCCTTTAAGGTGAAATACATTTTCTTCCACCTGATGTTACGACTACGACTCGAGCCAGCTTACTGCAGCTTCCACTTTGTGTCCTCGCCGATAAGCAGGCCTGTTTGTATAAAAAAGGGAAATGTCACTTTATATCAGTCATTACTGAGGCTCCGTGGTCTAATTTTCAACCCAGTCGATATTTATTGAAGTGTTTGTCATTGGCGTAGTTTCAGTTATCCCAAATAGAGTCCTAATGCATGAGATGATACTGTAGAGGAGAAAGAAGAAATTGAACATGAATATCTAGGGGATATATTTACAGATTAATTGCACTGGTGTGGCTGTTTTTATGTTTAAAAAAAAAAAAAATGTATGAAGTAATTTTTTAGTCATTCTAGTAGCTTGACTCTAGAAATGCTGTCAGCTGATCCACCATTTGAGTCCAGACTGAAATATTATGCTGTAATTGTTTAGTCGACTAACAATCATACAGTTCTGTCGACCAATCAATTAATTAATTGACAGTTCCTCCACACAAAAAAACATGCTAAAGCACCACTTTAAATCTTGTGTTTACCAGAGATGTGTTTATAAGTTTCATTCAGTATGAAAAAAATTACTTATCGACTAAAGAAATCTGAGTCGTCTAAGAGCAAAATGGGGATTTCCACAAACTTTTGTACAGACTTCCATGATTTATGGTCCATTTATGGTCTAAATGTCAGTTTAAGTTTGAAATAAAACGTGACAGCCCTAGTGTGAGTTACTTACATAACACAGTTAAGGACTAGTAGTCAGTGTCGAGCCAGTGGGCTATATATCCACAATATTTCAAACTTTTTCTAACTGCGGTGGAGATGTTTGTTGAAAACAGTGGAAGTGGAGAGCTGTGGTCAAACAGCAGGCTGCATACCAGAAACCTCTGCTCCCACACTGGATGCCAAATCTACTGCTCTGTTTCCTGGTATCCCTTCTGCTGCAGGTTCAGACCGTCTGCACAAAAAAAAACAGGATGAACTGTTTACAGTATGCAGGTCATCCGTGCAAACAGCTTATTACGACCCAATATTTGTTGTTACAAGCGTTTCTTTTAACCCAAACCATGATGTTTTACTAAACCTTCCTGAACAAACACAGGACTTTCACCCAGGAGACCGTTGTTCGTGTCTCATGTGAAACCAAAAGTTAACGTTGACTTATTTTAAGTTAACCAACATTACTATGTCACGTCGGTCTGTAATAAACAAACGCTCTTTTAACCCAAACCATGAGCTTTCCCTAAACCTAACCAATAGTAGTTTTGTTGCCACGTTTAAACGTTAACCACGTGTTTAAAACTGTGACCATTTCACAACATTAACTAGAACAGCCATGTTGTTTTGGGAGTCATTGGCAAACGAGACGTTCTGTTGTTTCGGTATGAGGCAAGTTGGTAGTTTTGGTTTTAGGTCCCATCTCTCTCTGTTTTGGTCCCAGTTTGATTCCACTGTAGCAATAAACTTGTGACTCCTGACGTTTTTGATTTGGACTCGTTTTAGCAGATATATTACATCTTCATTTGGTTTCAGCAGTTTACTTGCTGTGGTTTCCTTCCCACCGATGCAGAAAGAATACTGTTAAAACCGATCGGCACTACATAGTTCAACAGTTAAAGGTTCAAGTAGAACAAAAAGCTGACAGGACCTCAGGCTCAGGGAGCGGAAAGTTTGAAAGAAACCAGCCGTTTATTTGATGAGGCTTATTACCATTTACTGTTTGTCTGCCAACAGATTCTCTTAGGTAAGCTGAGATCTGACCTTTCATGCAAATAGTTTGTGTTTGTTTCGTACTCTATTTTGTGTTTTACTGGACTGAATAGTAGATGAATATTAGATACACAATATGTTATGTGGGAAGTGGCAAAGGCCAAAATTACTGAGCTGGAGAAACAAATCATTAAATCATATTTCAGGAGCAGTGTTTTTGAAAAGGAACCAGAAACTATTGCTCATCTGCCATCAATTTAAGCAACACAGTTTACTACAAAAAAAAATATATTGTTTTTACAGTTTGCTCCCCAAGCTCCCTTGTGTGTGTTGGCACCTCCCCTGCTCACAGTTGTCACACCCACCAACAAGGTTATGTTTTTGGTCTCATTTGTTTGTTTGCTATTAAGCAGGATATTTGAAAAACTTGTTAACAGATTTCAATTAAGTCTGGTGGAAACTCGGGTCACTTGCCAAGGAATAAATGATTTGTTTTTGGTGTGGATCCAGGATTTCTGAACATTGAGAGAGGGAGATTTTTGAACATTTCTTTGATATTTTCTCATGAACTGTGGCGCTTTCTTATTGAAGAATATTGTGGCATACATGTCTGCACCTATGATTGTGTATCATTATGTGTATTTTGAGCCACATTTTTCAAAACTAAAACTTATTTCATAATTAAAATAAGGTAAGCTCATACAAATATATGTGAATAAATTATACCGTCAAGACAAGTTAGACAGGAGAGAGCATTATTTTTAAAACTAGATAGATAAATAGTTTATTTTGTCCTCAAGGAGGAAATTATTTTCCACAGTATAGGTGCATACACAGTACAAACAAATAAAAACATACAAGGTTATACGAAGAATTTATGCAGTTATTTTCCAATCACATGAAAAAAAATCGCATCAGAATGTATTCACCTTTAGAATTCATCCAGTTTTTAGTTTTTCCTCTACTTTTCTGTCAGGCAGCCAGAAAACATCACATTAGTATTAGTCTTCCTTCAGGGGCTCCTTGCAAATCCAGGCATTGATTACAACAAGGCATTAAATGTGCTCAACAATATATCACTGTTTGACTTAAACAACATAAATCTGCTCAAGCTTGAACTTACTGGTTGTGAGACTACTTTTTCATTCACTACACATCAGAGGAAGCAGCAGGACGCCATCTCCTGCAGCGCCCCCCCTCCCTCCTGAACCAGATTTATGCCGATACCTGTCTGAGTCCAGACGGAAGGCCGGTTTGTTCAAGTCAATTTAAGTAAAGTCAGTACCGACTTACCGGCTGTTTCTTTCCCTACTGTTCCCCAGAATTCAATTTTAACTCACTGCTGCTGCAGACAGACACGCATGCATTTTTTATTTATTTTTTTTATCACCGAAGTTGGCATTTTCTTCACCCTACCCTCAAGTGTCAGTATCATTGAACAGCATCTAGAAGTCTATGAGAAAATGACCCTACTTGTCACTTGATTTATCACCTCAGTAATCATTTTCCTAATGAGTTTATGGTCTCAATCGCTAGTTTCAAGTCTTCTTCAAAACAGCATGATGTTCAT
>JAOVVB010234456.1:0-23563 GCA_028570985.1 Heterobranchus longifilis | reverse complement strand
GACTGAGAAACTGGGATGGACATTTTTCATTATTTTCTGACATTTTATAGATCAAACGATTAATCGAGCCAAGACCCGCCAAGTGTATATGTATGTACATATATATATATTTTTAGTTAGCTATTTATTTTTATTTAAGTTATGTTTACCTTTGGGGCGCACTCAGTGGTAGAGCGTGTGCCCCATGTACGAAGGCTAAAGTCCTTGCCGCAGCAACCGTGGGTTTGACTCCCGTCGAAAAATATATTTATTAAAAAAAAAAAAAAAAAGGTATGTTCACTTTTAATGAATCCTTGTTATTTGTCTCAATGCATATCTTGAATCTCAATATGAATGTGATCTCAAAAAGTGTTTCAATTTGTGTAGTTAACTCTGCGTTAACTGTGTATCGACCTGCGTGTGTGCGTGTGTGCGTGTGTGTGTTCTCAGGTGGAGTACGTGGAAGGGACCGCTTTGGTGCTGGGTTTTGAGGACCCCATGGTTCGGACAGACGACACTCCAGTCAAACGCTGCCTACAGACCAGGTGGCCCTACATCGAGCTGCTGTGGACCACCGACCGCTCCCCGTCACTGAACTAGCACTGACACAGCCTGTGTATGTGTGTGTGTGTGTGTGTGTGTCTGTGTACGTGGATGGACCACTACTACTCCACACACACACCCCTCTCCGGCTTCCCCTCTGCATGCTGACCCTGTAAGGTCAGCAGGTTGCAACGACTGACACACACACACACACACAAACACAACACAGACGAATGAGAATGAGAAAAACACAAATGCTGACTGAGAGACAAACATATTCGTAGACTAAACATACATGCCTGAGATCCATTCTTCCATCCTCACACATTCCACAAAAATTCAAACTCACCTTTACAGTTCATGCTATTGTCTGTTCACCATGGCTTGTAATTGACACGCAGGATGTTGATGTAATTATTTAAAAGAAAAAAAAAAAGAATGACTGTTTATTTTTACAGCTCTGCTCTGTGCCGACACCTCTGCTACTGTTAAGTGGTAGAAACTGTTTAGAGAGCAAACTGGTCTCGAGTGTGTCACCAAAACAAATGCTGAACCACGTGTACAGCCAGTCGACTGTGAAACACTACTGTTAATCCAGCTATAGGACTGTTTGAGGGAAAACCTACCAAAGCCTTCCACATATGAGAAAACACACACACACACGCGTCACACTCACTGATAAGCGTTTACAGCATAAAGGGACCAACCCAGCCGCAGAGAACTGGGGGGTTTCTTCAGTGTTTTCACCCAGATGAAGCTGGTTTAGGTGCTCTGTGTGTGTGTGCGTGCTTCGTGCACTACACTAGGATGTTGGCCAAGTGTTCATGTATTTATTATCACACTCAAAGGTTCTGGAATAAACACTTTTTTTGTTCAAATGCTGTGTGGTTCGGTAGCTTTAAAATCAAAGATGTCCTCTGTATCTTTTTCTCATAAATATCCTGACCCCCCGACATCGGACAACCTCAGGTTTCAGGATGTCCAAGGTCTGTCTGCATCTCCCCCAACACTAAATCCCACACCAACTTATGTTTCGTGTCCCCAGAGACTCTAAATCAGTAATTCGCTAAATCTCCAAGACACGGATGGTGACTTAAGTACCTCTCTGTAAACAGAAAATATTCCTTTGCTGCTCATCATCAAAGTTCCCCAAAAGCAGACATGAAATATTGCCTTTTTATAAAGCATCCTAAAATACATTGGCATGTTACTACCATTCTGTGTGTTATTAAGTCACCACTCAAGAAAAGTGGCAAGTGTTTGAGAAATAGCACTTTAAACCATTAAGTACTTAGTTCTGGCTCGGGAGTTCTTAACTCAATGTTTATGCATTTGTGTTTGTGTATCTGCAGATATCCTGGCTCCGGTATACATCTGTGCACAAGAGAGTTGTAGTATTGGCTGGGTGTGTGTCTAATGGATTTGTCTAATGCAGAAAGGATGTGGGCCTAATCTGACACAACAGTCTGCTTAACAGAGTTTGTAAAGAGAGAAGTGGGCACAGTGTGTAGAATATAAAGCACTACTGTGCGGGTGCGATGCAGTAATCAATCCAGAAGGACCTGCAGTAAATCTGTGATCAGAACGCACTGGCAGACTTGACGGGATTTAACCTGAACAGTATGTGAGTGAATGTGGGTATTCCTGGAAATGGGATATCTGTGAGAGTTTTATTGGATGTAAGACAGTTGAGAAAATGATTACAGATGAGAGCGTGCACACTGAAACTATGCTGAATTAAAATGCCTTTCTTACCTGGCGTCCTTTCACAGTCGCACTGAAGCCAAATGGGGCAAAAGAACGGGAATATGTCTGCTGCCTCCTCACTCCATCACCGCCATCTCTTTCTTCTTCGTCTTTTTCTTTCTTTGCCGTTTTCTTCGTCTTTTTACAGCTGAGAAAGAACAGACCCTCTCACCTATCTCTTCTTTCTCACACACAGATGTGGCACAAATTAAATGAAAGCATAAAGGAAGGAGACATGGTTACTGGAAGGGATTGATGGATGAATGAACTGATGGATGGAAGGAAGGAAATGTGTTGAAGGAGGATAGCAGGGCAGGTAGAGGGCGTAGAGGTGAACTCCATCTGGCAGGTCAAGGTTTGGGTTCTTCTCATTCACTCTTTACCTTCTCACCTGTTTCTTATCAGCTCTCCTGACAGAAAACACACTCCATCGACTGTAGTGCTGCTCCACTGCAGTTTTACTACACTGTGAGGCTGGTGGTGGAGTTAAATTCATCACCAGTGTGACCATAAAGCTTAGGTTAATTAAAACAAACTCCCCAAGCTGATAAAACAGCGGATTGGGAGTTTGTCTGGAAGTGGATGCAACATTCATCTCTTCCTCTCTGCCGCACAGCGTTTTTGATAAGAAAAATGTTCAGTTTGGCTCTTCACCTATTTAAACTGTTTTTCATTGCAGGATGTTATTTTCAGCGAGAGCGAGGTATGTTACCTCAGAGGTTTAGAGGGAAAATCTCCTGGTGTTGAGTGAAACTGTGAGCGCGCCAAACTCCCGAAACTTGCACAGCTCAATGGATTTCTTCTGTAAGTCGACGTAATAATTACTGACAAAATTACAAGAGATTATTCTCAAGGGAGGGAAATGCAGCCGTGTTGAACAGAGTGGCCAATAAAAAGTATAAGGTGGTTTAATTTATGAGCTACAAATCTTTGCTTTTGCGTACGTGCCAAGTCTCTGCGTGCGCCTGGCTATATTTTTGGACTGATTTGAAAGGATGTCTGCAAATCTAACTTTAATATTATTTATTGTTTCAGGGTGAAGCTCCCAATTCGCCACAGAAAATGTGTCTGTGCCATAAAAGGAGTGGTGACGCGCCTGTCCCGTTGCGCGCTCAGTTGTGGTCTGTGCCTTGTAATGTGTGCGTGTGTGCGTGTATATGTGTGTGTGTGTATATGTGTTGGGGGTAAAGTTTTGTGCAGAGGGCGGGGGCGCGGCTGTGTAGTCTCGTAGCTGAGATTCTGGACAGACCTGGTGGTTTCAGGGTGTCAGGAGGCAGTTTTGGGGAGCGCAGTGATCCAGTGACAGCCAGTTGGTGGACTTAACCCGGGACAAACCTACCTCACCTGCATCTCTCTCCCTCTCTCTCTCTCTCTCTCTCTCTCTTCTCTACCTCTCTCTCTCTCTCTCTCTCTACCTCTCTCTCTACCTCTCTCTCTCCCCCAGTTCCCTCTCATTTTTTGGGGGGGAACCGTGCGCAGCTGGCTGTTCTTTGGGGATGGAGCGTGTGTGGGACTGTGTCTCCTCCACTGGGATGTTTATTCTCGGGGTGCTGTCGGTGCTGTGGCCGGCGCCAAATGGAGTTTGGAGTTTTAACCTTTACGCAGAGCATCCGACGGTTTACAGGGGACCCGATGGAAGTTATTTCGGCTATTCTGTGGACTTCTACCAAGCTACCTCCGACAGCAGCACGTGAGTGGCAACATCAGGACAGAAGTTGTCCCATCAGGGTCCTGCAGAGTTAAACTCTACCTGTACAATAACTTAACCCGTCAAGCTTGCTTTACATATAGACTCAATACAATTATATCCAAATGATGTGAGATGGAAACATATAACTTAAATTAAAAGAAATGAGGCTGTATCATCTCTGTAGCTGCGCATACTGCAATTCAGATTTCTGCTACACAGTGCAAAACTATATAAAATTATGAAACAGAAAAGAATGTATGAATGAGACAAATTGTGCATTGACTGCACAAGTTTGCATAATGCATTGCACACTATCCTGCATGTACCCTTGTTCCCCCTCCAGGTTCAGTGTGTTGGTGGGGGCTCCCAAGGCGAACACCTCTCAGCCCGGCATTGTGGAGGCAGGGGCCGTCTACTACTGCCCCTGGCCTGGAGTCCCTGACAGCTGCAGACAGATACCTTTTGATAATTCCAGTGAGTAACCCTGAAAGCTTTTTCAATTTTTTCATGTCACGGATCAAAATAAATTCATGACAGACCTCCTGGGGGCCCCTCTGGGTATAATCATGTTCCTGTTGTAAAGGATTTCAGTTGTTACAGGACATGGAAAGGAATACGTTCACTGTTATATTTGGACAGACTGTGAGACACAGGCTCAGCAGTGTCATTGTTTTATGAGCAGTATTTGAGTGAATAACAGAAATGAAATTTAACAAGCGTTCATTCCGCTCAGGTCCAAGTAGATCCTTTTAAAGTCATAGGTGGCCCCAGATGTTGGACTTTCGTAACCTGTTTGTCTGGTGTGTGCGTGTGCGTGTGTGTGAGTGAGTATGTGCTATTGCATAAAAAAAAGAGATAAGACATATGGGTCTCATCAGCTAACAGAAAAGGTGGCTGGCGGGTTTTCTGGTACAAACCTACATGTTGATTATGATTTTCAATATATTATCATCAAGGTTAACTGTCCAATCAGCCTGTGTTTGTGCGTCTAATGTCTGTGATGCACGCTTTTCCATCTGAGGAGTAAGTGTGTGTGCACGAGGTAGAGAGGGAGAACAAGCGCGCGAGAGAGAGGGGAGGGGGGTAAACTGTATACACATGGGAATTTAGTTCCCCTTCGGAGGAAAGGGGGATTGGGTGAGGTCTGCTTTTTATTAGATCTCGAAAATGTATCCCTGTCTCCTTTTCCCACTCCTTGTCTCCCTCTCTGGCTCTCCATCAGTCTCTCTCTCTCTCTCTGTTTCTTTTTGTAAGGGCTTCTATCATCATTGTGAGGACCATAAAAAGAGAGATCGAGAAGGAACTGACCTTTTTGTTGCACAGTTAACTTTGGTGGAAGCATTTCTCTAAGAATCCGAACTGTGACGAGTATTCTGTTGGGAGAACTAATTTATCAGACAGGATTCAGAGAAAGTTGTAAACATACAGAGTATCAAACATTTTATTTAGGAAGTTTTAGCTGCGGATGGAGCTGCAGCAGCAAGTGACACTGGCATGAGGATATCAGGACTGTCACATGTGCACTAGGGGTGTAAAGATTTGGATCGATATGTCAATTCAGTGATCAACGATCCAATACCAGTGATTCAAAGTTGCAAAGTGAAAATATCGATACATATCCTCATCTTTGAGATATGCCTTTATTTTTGAAAATCCTACTTTATATTTATTCTTTTTATTTAAAAGAATACTTTATTTTTCATTTAAATGTCTGGAAGAGCTCTGTAATACAACTGTCAAATCATCTTTTAGTTGCTTTTTTTGAGTTGATATAAATGTAGCTGATTGTGTTAAGTGGGCATATGATATCGTCTCATATTGATTGCAGGCCGCCGAATTGAATCGAAATCGTATTGTCGCAGACTTTGTGATATCAGCAAATATCGTATTGTTTATAAAACTTGTGATTTGCAACCCTAGTGTGCACAATATGATCAATGAGCTGCTGAAGCATTAATCTAACAGCTGTCGATCAGCTGGTGCAAGCAGGACTTCATTGTTCAACTTGAACTAAAGCAAGGCTCCATGCAGATGAGGGGTCAACCTCCAAAGTGAGGACTATTTTCTCCTCTTTCCCTAAAGTTAATTATGTGTTATCTTTCACAAAGGGCTTAGTTTTCGTGTGAAGTGTTTGGGGGAAAATTTCAGGTTTGGGGGATCTAAGAATAAACACAGAGGGAACAAATGTGTGCGTATATGTGCATGTGTGTATCTATTCACTAGAATGGGTGGGTGATTGATGACAGTAGCCATGGTGGATATTTCTAGAGTTACAGCAGACCCTTTATTACAGGTATAAACCAGACTAAGAGACACATACACACTCATGCACACTGTTGAAAAATATCAGCACGAGTGGTGAACATCTGTGTGCACTGTACTGCTTAATATCCATTCGTCTCACATGTGCGTGTGCATGTGTGTTTGTGTGTGTGTGTGTGTGTGTGTGTGTGTGTGTGTGTGTGTGGCTTCAGTGACGTTATACAGATGTGTCGGGGGGTTGAGACGGGTTGATATGGTGATAGCGATTGCGTGTCCATGATTGTAGTATAGAAACCTGGTGTGTGGGTTCTACTTCCTGTCCCATTGCTTTTTAATCTGCCAGAAAATGATACATGCATCAATCATAATTAATTAGAGAAATAAACACAATTATTTGTTACATTTCTTTTTTCTTTCTTTGAAACTTCCTTCCAGACATGAGCCTGTTTTTTTTTTAACCTGATATGATGATAATGATTGGCTTTCTTATTGGATATAGTAGTGATTTTTCTTAAGATATTAGAATACTTTATACAAAAGCATGCAAACACAATTTGAAAGTAGGTGGGATCTACCATACATCCTTTAAATGATTATGGTGACAAGAAATTATTTCAGAAATTTGATTTAGAATCAAATAAACTCTCTAAAAAAATATAACAATCCACTGTACACCTGCTTTATGCATGTATTGTCTGCTTGTACAGTATGTGTGTGAGCCTATTTAAGTGTGTGTGCATGTGCTAAAGTAAGGTGTTTAATGTGGAGGGGCCTGCATCGCTCTAAAGAGACCCAGCTGGTCTTTAATAACACTGGAAAATATATATAACAGAGCAAAGACACACATGCTGACACCAAATCTGACGCTTTATTGTGAGTCGGCTGGGAAATGCTCATAATGCGTGCGTGCGTGCGTCTGTCTGAAGTGTTGTTACATTTTATAGGAAAAGCTTTGACTGAAAAAAGCCTCCAGCATCCTGACAAATGTCTGTTTCAGGGGGGCAAATGGTGTTTTGATGTGTGTTATATAGGCCTGTTTAAGACTGTTGCTGTTTGTTCTTGCTTATCAAGGACAAATGCTTTCCACTCACACGGGCAGAGCTACAGTCTTGGATCCACATTACCGCAGTCAATATCAGCTTTTACTGGCGTCATTATGAAATGTCTTTCATTCAATTTTTTTTAAATGTCTTTTCCACTTCCCCTCTGTCTCCGTCTCTCTGCAGATAACAGAATGATAAAGGTAAACGGTACCAGAGAGCCTCTGGAGTTTAAGTCTCACCAGTGGTTTGGAGCATCGGTCAGGACACACAAAGGAAAAGTGGTGGTGAGTGGACATGACGTCAATTAATATCAGATGTGCATCTTACATGCTTGAAAACTATAGGTCTTATAGGTGCCCCTGCTCTTGTTAAAGGCTGTTTTAGTCACTATTTCTTTAAACAGGAATCAGAGTGTTATTTGTTGTGTAGGCATGTGCTCCTCTCTACCACTGGCGGACAGTGAAAATGAGTGGGGAGAAGGACCCCGTGGGGACCTGCTACGTGGCCGTCCAGAACTTCAGCGCCTACGCAGAGTACTCACCCTGCAGGACCAGTGAGTCACTCTGCACCCCCGTCTCCTGTCTCTAGCTCCCTTTTTACTGCCTTCCATCCTCCCTTCTTTGATTTTTCGTTCTCTTTCTGCTGTCAATATGATCACAAATTAACCGTCAGAATATTAGGTCCTTAACAGACCACGTCCTAACATACTGTATCTTCCATCAGAGTAATATGTCATAGTATGGCATAAAGTTTAAACTGTGTTTCGGCCTATAAAACACAATACCTAGGCCTCAAGTGTAAAGGGTCGGTTCACCCAAATAATGCACAAAAACCCATTTCTCACTTACCTCTGGTAGTATCTAGCCGTGCAGATAGTTTAGGCTTCATTTTTCCAGGTTTTGATATATCTATCTCTGAGATTCCCACCTCCACCTCACTACAATTGAGATGAATGTAATTTTGTATATACTGTATATTTAAATAATTCAACTTAGGGCTGGGCGATATGGCCAAAGTCTTCTATCCTGATATAGGTCATTTCATATCTCAATAACGAAATATATCACGATATGGCATGTTTTCTGCTAATACAATACATTAATAGCCTTCATGAAATAACCACATGGTAAAGCGTATTTTTGTATACTCCATACTCCATGTTAGCAAAACAGCGGCTCTATGATTCGCTCCCACATACAAGGATCAGAACGTAAAGTGTCGTCCAAATGATGTTATATTGCTTTAAATATTTGCGTAAATATTAACACCGTTCAGCTGCTGGTTTTTCGACATCACAATAGGAACGATATAGAAAAATATATAGAATAGACATTTTTATATCGTTTTGACATATATATCATCATATTGCCCAGCCCTAATTCAACTGCAGCATATATTCGCTGTAACAGCGTGCCTGTTACTCAGGATAAAGTCTGAGAAAGAGCATTTTTGCGTTACTTCTATCTGTGGATAAAGTGCACATAGGGAGCTACAGTGTGCTGACCTCTTCTTTATTTCTTCATTGTCTTCTTTTGGTCAACACCTGCCTTCAATGGTTCTTGGATGTGCGCGACTACTATGCATTTACTGTTACTCAGGATAATCCACAGACCTCACTGGAAACTACTATCTACTGAAGAAATAGTCCCAATGAAAACTGTTGATAGCATTTTAGACATTTTACAATGTTTTTCACAAATAAAATTCAATTTTATTTATGATTTCCATTCTGAAATCTCAGAGGTGGATATCTCAAAACCATAAGTCATAACCACACCAATAGTGAGGAAATGTGTATTTTTGTAATATGGCTGATATGACTGAAGAAACAGCGAGCAGTCTGGTTTATTTGTTGGCTCGGCTTTCTCTCTCTGGTCCTCTTCTCTCTGTCATCGGTTCTGTAAAAGGGATTCATGGGATTTTCCTAGCCCCCTCCCCTTCTTCATCTCCAGTTGTTTTTCTCTCTCTCCTCCTTTCTTCCTGTGACCCCTCTCACCCTGTACAGTGATATGAGGCACCAGCAGAGTATGATAAGGAGAAATGGAGGCTATCAGGTGGCACATCGTAAACAGCAGACCAAACACAGCCCTTATCATCCTCTCCATCATCCGCTCTGCATAAAAGCCCCTCACCATTCACACTCACGTACACACAGATTCATACTTACACTCCCTCTAGTAATTGCATGTTCTTAAAGAGCTCTTTTTTGTTGTTTATGTAAGTTCTGACTAATCAAGACTGGAATAATCACATTGTAAACTCAATTGTTCTCACGGGGGGAATAACACTGCAGAGGAAGTATTTCTGTATCATGTGTGTATGACTATGATTTCTCTGCCTCCAGCAGCATTTTTGCTTCATCTTCACCTCACTCTACGACAACTCAGACTATTTCTATAACTCACACCTTGTTTATATGTGCACGTGTGTCGTTACGCATCATTAAGCTCCACCTCAGGGTGCCTCTGAAACAGAACAATTTGTTGTGTGCGCATACGTTTCATGCGCAGTTTAATGCAGCAATTTAAACAGAAACACACCTCAGTGGGTCTACATTTTTATGTAAACTGTAATAGGTTTTTCTTCATTTTTCTGTAGTTGTAAAATCGTATGATCTGATAGACGTCATGCTCTCTGAAAAGTTAGTTGACTGCTTTGTTCCAGAAATTTTTTTTTTTAATAATTAAAATGCTTTTCCACATGTTTGAAAGACCTGTTTGCATGGTTTTCAGATGACCCAGACCCAGAGGGACAGGGGTTCTGCCAGGCTGGCTTCAGTGTGGATTTCACCAAGGTAAAGATTGCAGCAACAATGGCACACTATCGCCATGACAACCCCCTGCACACATCTTGCCCCCTGTCAAAGTGCAAGCAGAGGGGTTTCTTCAAACCCGAGACTCCCTTCTGAGATTTATGGACACTTGGAAGATGAGAGCATGAGGTTTGTCCCTAGAGGAGCCTCCACTCTTGATGTGACCCATCGCCTCTGAACACAATAGACCAAACATACACACATACACATTCTTTGCCCGTATAGTCAATGTGAACTTTGACCTCTGTCTCGTAGTCCAACTCTACCCTCTTGTACAGGAAACTGTCATTCTCCACAGCAGGAATCATTATGTGCATGCATACAAGGCTACACACGTTATACCCCCCCCCCTAGTCTCAAACAAACATACACAAACATCTGTCACATGACTACTAACCCTAACTAATTGTATTCATTCCAGGAAGGAATGCTGGTGGTAGGAGGACCTGGAAGCTTTTACTGGCAAGGTAACTACAGCAACACATGTAAACCTGTATTTAGTCTCACTTTTGCAATGATTTCATAGATGGCTAGGTGTTCAAATGAGAGAAGAGAATGAAGATGAGTTTAACAGTCAGAACAGCCCACATACACACACTTGCCAAATCTGCAATTTCATTACAGGAGTCTGAAGGTGGAAAAAAATGTGTCTCTTTCTTTGCCGCTCTCCTTAACTTTTCCCTCCCTCACTTCATGCCGCTCTCTGTCTGTAACAGTGTAACAGGAAATGGGTGTTTGGGCTCTGTAATGAGCTGATCGGGGGGTAATGGAGTGTGGAGGAACTGCCCCTCTGCCCCGTGATAAAGCACAGAGGGGCTTGGAAAAGCTTCAAGCAGAGGAAGAGGCTCAAGGGCAGGCTACAGGGTTGAGAAGGACAGAAGAAAGGTGGGGAAAATGTTAAAAACTGATAGAGAAAGAGAGCAGGGAGGACAGCTGGAGCGATAGAGGATTGTTAAGGAGATGATAGAAACAGTGGGGAGAGAGAAAGATGAGAAGTGAGGGAGTGAGTCAGACACAGAAAGAAGAAGAAAGATGGATCCTCTGCTCGATAAAAGCAGCGCTGAGGTCAGCTAGCTTGCTGGATGTGCAGGGCCGGTCGAAGCAGAGGGATGAAGTGTCTTAATAAGTGTAGACACAGCTAGAGTGTGTCAGAGTTCAGCTGTTGAAGTGCAGCACTACTCCCCCAACTCCAGGTGTGTGTGTGTTATCTAAATTTAGAGGAGTTCTGCAGCTGTTTGTAAGGAGCAAGGAGACAGTTACCGAACAGTTGCGCAAACTACTTTCTCTTTCCTTTCTTTGTAACCCCCCATGTGTCACTTCACAGCACTTCATTTGTTTAGAATAGAAAGATGGAGCAAGATTTTTTAAAAATAGGTAAGAAAGTCAAGTCAAAAGTCAAAGTCAACTTTATTGTTAATTCAGCCACACGTACAGGACATAAAGAGTCACTTAAACCAACAGTGTTCAGATCAACAAGGGTTTAAAAATACTTGTGAAGGATGAAAAACCAAATACTAAAAATACTTTAAATATTTGCAAGTTAAGCTGGGGGGAGACAATAACAAGGTACAGACAGAAAAAGAGACAATAAGAGCAAAGTGGCTCTGTAATGGACATTTCAAAACTGCTACACATTTGTTTATGATTTTGGGTTATTGTTAGGCATTGCTGCTGTTATTCCATATGATTAAATAATAAATGCTCCAGCATACAAGGCCGCACTAGACAGCCTAATGGACTGCTCTGTGCCCTCAGTGTGGCAAGGCTGGCTGCCTCAAGTTAAAACACTTCCTCCGAATGTTTATAAAAGCACTCAGCCTGGATTTTATGGCCTCTAATATACAACGATTATCTTCAGCCTTTAGCCTGAGTCATCACCAAAAAGAACTCTATTATATACAATCTTGTTATCTCTGGGTGTAAATGACACTTCAAATTAGCTGCAGTGACTTATGCATCTGTTAACAGTTTGTAACATGGTTGTCTCATTAATCAGATAGAGGTTTAATAATGACTTGATATAGTGATGTGTTATTCTGGGAGATAAACTCGTAGCGCAGTGTGTGAGAGAGAAGAAGAAGAGGGAGGAGGGTGGAAGTTGGAGGAAGGGTTAAGAGGGCACATTTTCCTCCCTGTGCAGTGCATACGCACACACACATTAAGGAGGATTTATGGAAGGTTGAGGGCGGCCGTAGATAAAATCATTTGTTTGTTTGACCTCTTGTTCAACAGCAGAGGAAGGGTGTTGTTTGTGCGTGCTCACCTATAATTCAGAATCCTTGCTGCAGAGAGGACAGGCATTTTAAAAGGAATATTGGAGTGCTTCTCCAGCTATTAACGATGTGTTTTAGCTCTCCTCAGGGTAGACGTCCATGTGTCATTAGCTCTGTGCATCCTTCATGCGGAGCGGCTCCAACAGGTTTCTGTAGCAGAGGGCAGCGGTGCTCCCTACATGTGGTCTGAGCTGAAACCACTGGCCATGAACAGATGTGACTCACCCTGAGTGTTTGTTTTTCTCTATCTATTTATCTGTGTGTGTGTGTGTGTGTGTGTGTGCACAGGTCAGGTAATGACAGCGGGGATAGCTGAGATACTGAACGGCTACTCTTTGAAGGCTGTGCTGAGACGGGTTCCAGGAGAGAAACACACTCGAGCTGCTGAAGACACACATGATGACAGCTACCTTGGTAATATGCATTTAGTAAACAAACACACACACTATTTTCGATATAATAGTAATCACACATTGCACATATCGCATACAGTTTACAGAGCATTGGCGTACAGTTAATTTCACCCATATGTCATCATGTGCGACCGATTTCTCTCTAGGTTACTCTGTGGCAGTGGGAGAGTTTACAGGAGACTCAGAACAAGGTGAGAAAGCCAACAATTCATTACAACTAACCACATGTAGCACCAGAGAGAATCCCTCACTAACAACATCAGCGGGCGCCCTGCAACACCGTCTGAAACGCTGCAACACTCACATTCAAATTATTGGCATGACAGATCAGAAACGTATATTGCCAAAGCAGTACAGATAATTATTAATATTGACAGATGATTAGCATTAAATATACAATAATGTGCAAATATTAACAATCATAGCAAATGCCATATAATAAAGCAAGGCATTAAATAACTATTAATGACATGGTCAGCTGAATTACCTTTATAGATCGGAAACATTTATTACAGAGCTTGTTTCTGTGTGACAGCATTCAACATACTTTACAGCAGAGTTTCTGGGGATCTGGGAGACACAGAAACTCAAGATACATATGGTTTATTTTTTCAAAGAAAACCTCCCTTAAATCCTTATATGTGTCACAGTATAGCAATACGTGAGATTGAGTGTCAGCCTCTCTTTTATGACACTCTCTTTCCTGCTCTCTTTACGGCTGGATGCAAGGACCGCTGTGGGGGGTGTTATAGAGTGAGCGATAGGGAGCGGACAGCCGGGTGACAGTGTCTTGGTCTGAACTCAGAGGCAGTAATGAGAACCGTCTCTGCATGTCTGGGTCGCGACCCTGAGGGGACAAGACTTCGAGAACCACTGATAAAGGGATTTCCTCTCCTCCTCTTTTGACTGATTAGAATGATTAGTGGCAGGCTCTGCAGACCTCTTCAGGTCTATAGAGTGAGAGTGAGTCCAGAATCTCTTCTGGACTTGAAATATTAGATGGAAAAAAAGAGACAGGCACGCACACACAGCATCATTTTATTAAAGCCATGCAGGTGGGGTTTGAGTTAATCTTTGTTGAACCTTTTAAAGCGAGAGGCCAAAATAAAGAAAGTTATGATTACGAGAAATGTACGAATCATTTTATTTTTCTTAGTTCCACTACGCAATCTGGTGTGTTGGCAGCAGTGTGGCAGTTTGATTCTCATCTCTATGCGAGCTTCAGGTGCTGTTCATTCACATGCCATCAGTTTGTTAGCACCGCCGCCACAAATGAAACACAAAATGAAACACATTTCAGCAAAAAGCTCAGCTCTTTTATTAAAGAAAATATGGAGAAATGTGTCCCACCACAGTCATGCTACATATTTTTTAAACCATGTTTTTTATTGCTTTCTCTTCAAACAGTGTCACCACACACTCACTCATCTGCAGCTCTGTCCCACGCATGAGACCCTCGTCCCCCAGTGCCACTTCAGCTTCCCATTCATAATTTCCTGTCTATCAGAGCCTCTTTGCTAATCACCATTTAGTGGGATCTTTACGGGACAAGCTCGCGTTTACATACCCTCATACCAACCCCGCAAAGACCCTGAACCCCCTCCGGCACAACACATGTCAGAGAGTCTTAAAGTGAGCCTTAAGAGGTTACATATGAATGTTGATGTGTTGTGTTGTGTTGTGGTGCGAAGCTTGTTGTGGTCGTGTTCCACCAAACCCTCTTCAGATCGGAGAACTGGTCGTAACTGGGAGTTCTGAGGGAAGATGGAGCTGGGGAGTCCTGGTTTATAGGCTCGTGGTGGAGCCTTTGGGTAGAGCTGGAAGGCAGGAATGGGTGGGGGGGTGGACCCTGTCTTCTCTCTCTGGGTGGGTCCCTCAGATCGTCCCTATAAGTCCACGGCGCCGCACTCATCAATCAATACACAAGCGCAGAGCACCCAATCACTCAGTGTGTTCTCAGCAACACTTGGCCCTTCTGACAGGGTGGGCTGGGTTGGGGATTTGAGGGTTCAGGCCTTCTGTTGAGCCCTTTCTTTTCTCTGTAAGTCTTTCTCACACATACACACACGCTAATTTAAGTCTTTCTTTGTTTTTATGTTTCTCAGAGCTGATAGCCGGAGTCCCAAGAGGAGCACAGAACTTTGGATATGTGAGTACGAACAAGCAAGCAAATCCAGAAAAAATAAAATCCCCCAAAAAGACATTTGCTTGATCGTTCAGCAGCAACAGTCTTGCTAAAAACAGGTGACAAATTAAAGAATTGATGAATACAGATGTTGCGTTACAGGACACAAATAGTCAGTGAATGGTTTGATGAGTGTGAATATGATGTGAATCATATGCGATGGCCTTCGCCAGATCTCAGCCTAGTTGAAGACCTATGGGAGATTTAGGTGTGTTCTCCACCACCATCATCAAAGCACCAAAATAGTATGGGTGTCATGATTCTCCAAATCCACGATTTGATACATTATGGAGTCTTGATTCGTAGATCAACAGATCGTTGGTTTATGCTCCCATTTACATTTTCAAATTCTTCTTCAAAAAGATAGGCTACATGATATCAAGCATGATATGACTGCCATGTTTATTTTATTATAGGCCATATGGTCAAATTTAAATAATTTATTTAAATCGCAGATCCTGCTTTTGATTTCCAAAATTGAAATTGAAAGCTCATTTCGATCGATTTTCGATTTAGAATGGAAATTGTGACACCCCTGCAAATTAAGGAATATATTTTGGGCGGATGATGTTTATCCTTCCAGTAGGGCTGCAGCTATCGATTATTTTAGTAATCGAGTATTCTACCGATGATTCCAGCGATTGATCGAGTAATCGGATAAGAAATATTACGTGTTGCTTTATTTAAGAGCAATACAAAGGAGGAAATAAGACAGTTCTTTTTTGAAAATCTAAATTTGTATTGCTGAAATTGCAATAATATCTGTCTGTGCAAATTCAAATGAGTATACCTGCTGTATTGGATTGGTTCATTTTAGGCTCAGGATTTTAGGGCTTGTGTGTGTGACTAACAAAATAATAACACAAATGAAGCTCTGGCTTTAACTAATTGACTGTAGCATTTTATTTTCTGTGGGTTATTATTTTCTTGAGCATAATTTAGCTAATTTAGGGACACATAATACCGAGCCAGGTAGCCACCACATTGATTTACGCTCTTAACTAACCATGACATATAGCCATAATTAACGTACATTCTTTACTAGCCTTAACCTCAACTAGCAATCATATTGATTTACATTAATTGCTGTTAAAGATAACATTACCTCATTGTGTCAGGTCCGCTCTGTGGACTGGATGTTTTCTGTTGAGGTGCTGCAGCATTGATGAAGTGCTATTGTGGCGAGCTAATTCCATTTTACAATAGACACCCTGTAAGCTACTGTGTTTTCTTTTCATTTCAACTTGAAGTGATCCCACACTTTGGACATTTTCTGATGTTTTCTCTGGGCTGTCTCTTCATTTTCACCTCGCTATTTTCTTCCTCCATTTTGCAATCTGCGCCTGATCTCACTTTCAGCGTATCAACAGCGGAAGCAACAGAAATAATCATCCATGCAAAACAGTGCGCTCAGCTGTATAGTTATCCTGGATTAAACAAAGCCTCGAGGCAAATCATTTGTCTCGATGCTTTTTATTAATCAAGGTACTCGAGGAATCGTTTCAGCCCAACCCTCCAGTATATTTCTATGTCAAGGACCTTTGGATCCATTTGGATGGCTTATGGTGAAACTTTACGTCGGGTTTTTCTTTACTTCTGTATTCTGTATCTGACTTCTGTTTTGCCATACGTATGCTGTATAAACCAGACATGTCTTGCGTGATGTATGTGTGGTAGTCTATGATCTAGAATTGATGATCTATGAGTGAGATAAGACGTGTAGTGTAGGCTTTTTTGTGCAGACACACACACAATAGTCTTCTAGATCTGCCTGCTTTTAGTGTCTCATGTAGGATTACAGCTTTTACTATACACACATGTCTCTCCATAGCTACGAGAAATACTGTATGTGTAAACTGCAGTGTGTCTAGTGTTCTCTTATGGGAACTTGTCCCCAGGGCTGACAGTGTCAATCCTCCCTAATGACACACAGCTTCCGCTGCATGTGGAGGGCGGTGACCCCACCTAACCCCACTAACCCTTCTCCACACATGCACGACCCCTAACCCTAACCTGCAGTGCAACCGCAGGACCCGCCACACTGTGCACACACGCACTGCAACAGTGTGTGTTTTATGTCTCGACATTGTAGCTGCTGCGCGAATGCTCCTTCCTGTACAGACAGTGCACCGTGAGTGTCCTAGAGGAGGGGGGGCTTGCAGCTTGCAGTAGGAGGAGTGTTATAGGGGGGGGGGTGCAGGTAGGCCATGTTAGAGGCCTGGAACTGGAGTAGCTGTCAACCCTGATCAGGTTTCTTCTGTGACCAATCTGACAACTCAGAGTGCATGCAAGTTAAAGTTCAAGCTAGTGATTCAATATTTGTGTTTACACATCCTCATATGTCTGTGTTCGTAAGTCTATCCCCATTTAGTATGTCTTTGAGACATCTGTGATTGGGTCAACGTGTATCCTCCTGCATGTGTGCGTATGCATGTGTGTGTGCGTGTAGCCCCCGGCTGTCTCCATGTGGTTGTTATTTTAGGTCTTATGAAGGAATTCTCAGTCTCCCCCCTCCGTCTCTCCCCACGACCGGGGTTAGGATGGGGGGAAGGAGAGGAAGATGAGGGGGGGAAATGGTACAAAGATGATGATGGTGGTGGTGGTGGGGGAGGGCAGGGAAAAGAAAAGGGGTTTTAGTAGAATAAAAGCTTTTTTATGCGGTTTCTGGCTTTTTTTTCCTGCATTCTTCTTGTGCCTGTTTGTCAGGCTGCTTGGCCATGTTTGCTCCTGGTGTGCAACAAGGACAAAGCCTGGTGCGTTATTAGTCACGCTGTATTGTATCTGACAGTCTATCTGCTTATTTTAGGTGGCAATGATCAACTCCACCAATCTGACCTTCATCCAGAACTTCACAGGGGAACAGGTAGGATCATCAACACCCAGTCACAGTCCCTCATATTGCAGGGCATACAAACTACTGCACCGTGGGCACCAGCTGATATCGATTTTATTTCCATTTTTGAATGAATTCAATTTGGGGATGAAAATGAAATTAGATGAAAACCATGTAACCATGTTGGGTTTATGATTAAAAACACTGATCCTTCCTCATCTGCCCCTCAGATGGCCTCCTATTTTGGCTACTCGGTGGCTGTCACTGATCTGAACGGAGATGGGTAAGTAGAAAAAGCCCATGTCACTCTAGACACATACTCTCTTCCGTCTTTCGTAGCATTGAAACTACGCCTTATGTCCCCAGGACCGACGATGTGCTGGTTGGAGCGCCCCTCTACATGGAGAGAGAGATGGAGAGCAAACCCAGAGAGGTGGGGAGGGTGTACCTGTACCTGCAGATGGCCCCGCTCACTTTCTCCAAACCTGTCGCCCTCACCGGCACACACACCTTCGGGCGCTTCGGCACAGCTATAGCACCCCTGGGAGACGTCAACCAGGATGGATACAATGGTATGCTGAGAGGATGAAAGGCAGAAAGAGACTAGAGAAGAAAGGGATAGATTAGATAAAAAGGACATTGAGCCAGATGAAATTCATCTGAGAAACTAAAATATGCAAGATGAGAGAGACAACAAACGGGAAAAAAAGATAAATTAAACAAAATCCTTCCATATGTTTTGTGTGGCAGTGCATGAACCTCTTTCCCTTGTACTTGTCTGCCCATGTGCGGCTGGTGTTTTCAGGTAAACCCGATGACACATGAATCTTTTTCTGTGTTTCCCGTGCCTCTTGGGGTGTTTTGTCTCTGACTGAGGAAATCCTATCAGATGCTGCTGCTTGAGAAAACTTTAAGCTCTTCAGCCAATCAGGAAGTGCGGCGATGAAAGGTTGTCTGGGTGAACTTGTTTCCTCCTGTGATGTTCGGGGATAAGGCCATGTGTGTGTAAGTGTATGGATGTGTGTGTGTGTGTGTGTGTTGGAGTTATTTATAACTCACCAGATGTGCCCTGAGATAAAATCATCTGGGAGTTTCTGTCCTGCAGCCCGCAGTTCATTCCTCTTCGATGTGTTTGTTTTATCTTCACATTGATTGGACAAAGACACACACACACACATACACACACACACACACTCACATAAACCAGGCAGCCTGCAGCCCAAATGCTCCATGAAGCTACGGCATGTGTTAATGCTGCTTTAAAAAATGAATGAACTGATGCACATCTGGCCCTCATATGGCATCAATCCCACTAATTTACATTTTATTTATTCATGGACGGCCTGTGTTAATGTGTGTGCCGCCCCTTTAAACCCTTTAACCATCCAGTCAATAGCCATTGGATCAATACTGAAGCTTTCCCTGGCCTGAAACATGCTGTAAATCACATCAGGCTGTCTGTCAGGATGTGACCGTCTCTGTGATGTAGCCTGAGAAGAGATGGAACCAGCTGCAGTGACATGCCGAGAGAAGACTTGTTGAGAGTTAATCTAATGAGTACAAGTCCGTGATTTCATTATTCGGCATTACATTATGGCGTCACCATGGAAACATTGTGATCAGGGTTTTCAGCAGCATGTCAAACGTCTGCATTCAAGTATACCTGTGCCCTCGTGTGTGTCTGTGCATAATCACGGACAGATCCCTCTTCTGTCTGTGATGACACTGAGGATCTTCCTCCTCCCATAGCAGAGACTTCATCACTCCATTTGCAAAATTCTTCTTAAAAGCAGAACCATACCGCGCTCATCTTCACTGCTTCATGAATGTCAGCTTTAGAAAGAAACCTTGCAATTTAGCTAATTCCATTTGCCATGTGGCTCTTTTTGTTTTTAATATTTTATCAACCAACACTGTCTGTCTGTCACCATTGCCTGTCAGTTTCTGTCCGTAAGTAACAATCTCTGATAGTTTTTTGGTCTCAGTGATCACAGTGGGTGTTCTGCTATTTTGCTGTGGGATGCTGCTGAGCAATGCCCATGAGCGACTTTCACATTATTTGAAGACTTTTTTTTAAAAGTAAGATGTTTTTTTTTTTTACACAGCTATTCAGTTGTGTACACATACCCACGCATAGACATACAGACTTGTGCACACTACAGGCTCATATATACACTTGCATACACACATGGCTGCATTTATCCTCTCTACCCCACAATCTGCTTCATGTGGAACTAGTTGTTTAGGCTGAGAGAGAGGGGGTCCGGAGACAAACAGGATGTCTAGAGGTGTTTGGACAGTTACATTACTGAGGGATACTTTTATGCAGGACAGTGCAATGTGTGGGCATTACGAGGGGAAAGAATAATAAATTAAATCTGTTTGTATGGCAAAGGAATCTATGACTTTTCATATCAGGACAGGTGCATGCAGTATGCTGATTGTTATATCTCTTTTCTCATGGACCCTCTATGTTTGTGTCATCTTGTATTAACCATATGAATCAATCGTATTGGTGACTCCTCAAATCACTGCTGTGACTGGTCAGTTTTTTGGCCTGTCCCGTTAACTGCAGACTTACCTCCAGTATGAAGAAGAAATTAACATCATTAATAACTCAGAAATCATGGTTATTGAGATACTTTCATTGCATTAATTAATGTATTGTCCTTATAACTCATGCATGAGATACTATTAATTCTTGAACATTCCTGATGGTACTACATTAATTAATTCATGCTTTTTTCGTGATAATTCATGTACCGTTACCATGAGGTAAAAAAAAAAAATTAAACATATTTTGGCAAAGTTAGAAAAGGTTTCAGGCGCTTTAAAGTTATTGTTTAACATTTTTAGAAATACAGTTTTTCTACTTTCCTGATGAGAAGATAGATACCAGCCTACGGTATAGTATCGATCTTCTTATCTAACTCTAAGAAGGCGAATAAGCATATTTCCAAAAAAGTCAAACTATTCCTTGAAGACCCAAACAGACTTGTTGCCATGCCAACTTCCTAGCCTGCCCTCTAACCTTTTGTCATTTATTATAGGGTGGTGCTATTTGACCAAATGTTTCCCATGCAGAGCACAATACTACATAACCAAGAATTAGAGCAATGACCTAAACAATGCCCAGACAGAAAAAGACAGATAGAGGCGAGACAAGATTAAAAGATGAGTAAAAGAAATCAGAAAAAGTGCAGTCCCCCAGTGCAGGTAAATGAAGGTCAAGCTCTTTTCCTTCTACCTGTCTGTTTTCCTCTGCTTCTGTCTCAGAGGAGCCTTAACCCTGCTGATGTTTAAACCATGCGTGTGTGTGTGTCATCCCTTAGACGTGGCGGTGGGCTGTCCGTTCGGAGGTGAGGAGCGAGGAGGCAGAGTATTGATCTTTAACGGTAACAAAGACGTAGCCACGCATGGCCTGACGCTGAGCCAAGAGCTGCGATCAGCCGGGACCCCCAGTGGCAGCTTGCCTGGATATGGATTCACTCTGAGAGGAGGCCAAGACCTGGACAACAATCAGTATCCCGGTAAATACGCACACTCAACAAGTCAATCCTTCTCTCCTCAACTCCCCATGTTATAATCAAAATTCTTTCTCTGACTTGCATTCCTTCACTTTTCCACTTTCCCCCCAGCTCCTCTCATTACAGCCTCCCTCCTCTTCATTCTTGACCTCCACATTTCATGCCCCCCCCACCCCCCCATGCAATCCTCTGCTACCATCCCCATGTTTTCCCATATTGCTTTCCTCCTCTTCTCTGGTAAAGTCATCAGTCAGAAGAAGGGGGTATAGGGATCAGTGCCAATGAACTGCTGCCGCATCTATTCTTTAGTGATTTACAGTACTAAAGAAGGAGAGAAAACACAAGATTGAGAGAAAGAAAAAAGTATAATAATATATTATCCGCATGTTCGGTCTGCCAGACATTAAGCCTCGGCCCATATCCTTAAAACTGTGAGCAGACAATGCAGCATTCAATCAAATTACAAGCAGGAAACTTTATACTTTATGTACCACCTACTTACTTTACCAGACGCCTTCTGACTTTACAAAACACATTAGAAACCTTGCTACGATCATAAGAGACCTGAAAAGGAGAGGATTTTTTATACGAGTGTGAAGCTGTTTATATACATGAGTTTTTACTCCAGACAAAAATCCATTTGAAACAAAGCAGGTCTGTAAAACCACTGTTTTACTACCTCATTTTCTCCCTAATTTAGAGCCATTCTGCTCTCAGCATTACTCTGGCTTTGTGCTTCCACAGATTAGGCTGAAAAAGGAGAAATTGTTTAGTTTTACCTTTTATTTTCTTTACCCCCACTCCCTTTTCCCATTTTTCCTTTTCATTCTGCTATAATAACAGATTTCTTCATTCCACAAACAGGATATCAAGGAAAATACACACACAGGAGTACACACAAGTGCACGTGTGGCTTGTGATCAGTTTCACTGGCGACTAGTGAGTGTGTGTTGAGCGTGTGCCAGGCTCCGGGTCAAAGCTAGCTAGACCCTGTGCAGACCCACTGCAAATCAGAGTTCCTGAATTAAAAACATTGTACAGTACACACACACACACACACACACACACACACACACACACACACAGGGGCTACAGGTTGAAACTTTGGCTGGTGGAGGTGGAACTGGAGTAGAAACTCACGGGTGGCATAGCTTTCAGCCAACACACACACACCATATAAACATGCACACACACAAACGTGCAGCGCTTTTGTCGTCTGTCATTAGAGAGCTGGCTGGCGGAAGTGAAACACACATGCGCACGGGAGTGTCGTTAGCAGGGTAGTAAAGTCACACTGTTCAAAGGAGCCAGAGATGTTTGATCAGTATTATGAGAGGACTGCACAGGCGTCTGGAAGGCCTGCTAAAGCTGCCATATGCTCCCATAGATGTTAAATGTCATTAGTCTACTGCAGGGAAGGAAGGATGATGATTAAGCTCCTACTTTTAGCTTTAATTGACTTGTTTTCTTAAGGATTGTGTCATATGTGTGTTTTTATTTGATAGCTTACAGTATAGGAAATGAAAAGTGGAAGAGACACAAGATAAACAAAGAGGCAGAGCAGGAACAAAAATGGTGCGCACACACTTAAAGGGGAACACCACCTAAATTAAGAATTCCAATATGTTATTTCCAATGGCCTATGAAGATCAGTATCTGTGAACATGAGCTACTCTCTCAAAACTAGAAACCAGTGAAGTAAGTCAAACTTGTGATGTCATCTAGTATTAAATCTCTGCTCTATAGACGGATTTTGAAGACCCACATAATGTTATTTTCTTTTATATATATATATATATATATATATCCAAATGAGCTTTAGATTCAGATTCACTCTTTTCGAGGAAATTTACTTTCACCGTCTGTACAGTTAAACACTCAAACAAGTAACATTCAGAAATGGGTACAAACAAACAAAACTTCACAACAACACAAGAGTCTGCTACAGCCCAGGCTGTTTAAGGCAGTGATGGATGAGGGCACAAAACTCGAGTGAGTCTTTTTGCAGAAAAGTTGCCTATATCTGCAGCCAGAGGGGAGGAGGGTGAAGAGTGGCTCGATCCATTGTATTGTTCTCAGTTGTGAAACAGAAAATGTACCCAAATACTCAGAACCTTCCCCTGGGTGCTCTCAGTGTCATCTATAACATCTTTCCCAATTCATTGTCTATGGAGCAGTTCCACACTTTATATTTGATAACATCACACATTTGAGTCTTAGGCAAGGCAAGGCAAGGCAAGGCAAATTTCTTTGTATA
>JAOVVB010234444.1:0-23570 GCA_028570985.1 Heterobranchus longifilis | reverse complement strand
TTCTTCCCCATTGTTTCATCTGTGCAGCTTTGGGTTGAAAATCTGTTTGTAAATCTGTTTATAGCTTTAATACTTCCGATACTATCGAATATGGATATCATGTGGCACTGATACTTTTGACAACCTTATGCAGCAATAGTGGTCATTCCGGCCATGCTTGATGCTGGTATCTGCATCTCAAACTTGCTCCAGAAACGCAAAGTGGAAATAACCACAGCATAAGAATGTTAAAAATAGATCAAATCATACCTATACAGCCCTTAATCATTTGGCGAGCAGCCATACAGAAGCTACATTTAGACCTCTAAATAATAATGTGCTAAATTATAGTGTTTTTTAATGGGCAGCACGATCACACACCTGCAGGGCCATCAGAAAGGCAACATTATTCACCAGCCATCAAGTGTGCAGGTAACAGATGTTTCAGTGATTTTTGACACTGAGCAACCTCCTTCACTCCTACTCAACACCAAACACAACTCTTGCCACCTACACTACTCCTGCCTTGTTTGAACACTAGCCAATAAGCACACTAACCTTTTCAGCGAGCTCCCACAGTAAATGTATGCATATCTGGTCCGTGTGGGTACACCAGCGTCGTGTATAGAGGAACGGAGGCAATGACGCCGCTGGCACACAGAGAGACAGATACATGCACTGAATTATCTAGTTCAAGCATATTTGAGTAGATATAACAGAGAGGGAAGTTGAAATGAAGAACCTTGATTTTTTTTGGGCAGCTGGTACACAGGTGCATCCATTTTGTATCATCAGGCTGGGGGCAGGGATTGCTTGGCAGCGGCCAGCCTCACACAGTGAGGTTATTTTGCCTTGGAAATGAATCAAATCTGCAGTACTCTGATCCTTCTCTTAAATTTGGGGCATATTCAGTGGAGAAAACACTAAGCCTTGAGGTGCCATCTGCACCTGGTGTCTGCCCAGATTGTTTTCTGATCATAATCAAAGTAAAGCTAAAATGCTTTAATAATGCAACATACCCAAATATGTTGAATTTAAAAAAAGCACTTTAGTGAGATTAAAAATAATCTCATAATTTTGGTAGAATCTTAAGGCTGCATAACTTGCAACAAGTCCTCCACACCATGCGACCACATAGGTCAATTGTTCCTACCCTCTAAAATGACCGTTTCCTAAATTAGCGTCCCTACCATTGGCAGGAGAACAACACGTCGGCATGCGTAAACACAACGCTTTCGGTTTCAAATACATGGTTAACATTGTGAAATGGTCGCAGTGTGGTTAGGTTTAGGCTACAAAAATACTTAATTAGGTTTATAAAAAGATCAGGTTTGGGTTAAAAATCAGTACCATCGTTACATCACTTCACTTCGTTACGTAAGTACATGACATAATTACACATGTGACATAGTTCCGTTTGTTACCTAAAGTTTAAATAAGTTAATTTTGACTTTTCAAACAGGACACAAACACCTGGGTCTCCTGGGTCAAAGTCCTGTGTTTGTTTAACCTATCCACAAACCCTCCCACCTGCCCTTAACAGACTTTACTGATCTTAATACCACGTTATTCTGCTTTCCTCACGTGATAATTACTACGGCCACTAGAGGGCACTGTCTAACAATAAATGTAAATATGGGTTGTAATGAGCTGCTTGTACAAACAGTCTATGGAGTCATTTTTTTTTCGGGGGAGGACAGTCTCATTACTCATAAATTAAAGCTACTCTGTGGACTTTTATGCCACTTTAGCGCTATGGAGCAATGTTTTTCTAAGTGGAAATCTAATTATCTATTAACCACATATACAGTACACAGTACTCTACACAATCATCACAATGTTTCATGAAGAGCATACACCACAGGTTTAGAAAACATTCTCCAGCTTTGCAGAAAGACATTCCTCACTATGTTGCTAATGATGCACCCTAAAACATGTCGCACATTCAAACCAAAAAGTAATGAGCCATTCAACAAATGAATCAACAAAGTGACAAGTGACTGGGGATGAATGTGACTGACGTCGAGCGCTAATTGCTAATAATTGCGCAACAATTCAAGCGATGAATCAAAATGTCCATTTATGTGTTTTTTCTTTTATTCTGATAAAAACAGAAACTGTGATCATTGGTAGGCCTGTTTGACTGTTTGTTCTGTAACATTGCTGCCTTGCATTTGATGCCTCACTTTAAACAGATGGTTAAAAACAGGCACCCTTTGACCAATTGGTTGGGGGAGTAAGTACATGTAGATGTAGCATCCAGTGTTGGGAAAGCTCCTTGGGAAATGTAGTCAGCTAAGCTACTACTTTGACTTTGTTGACGTGACATCTGTGGTTGCTTCTTGTTTGGATGTTTTTATTAATTATGTGTCGTCTACCTCACTCTAACCGCAGCTTTATGGATGTGAGATTTTAACTGAAAGCCACTACACTCTGTCATCTTTCTATCAAATAGGTCTAAACTAAACTAAAAGGATTGGTAAGTGAAGTCACCGTCGTATGGAAATGCTTCTGTTGGCTATATTACAACATATACACAGTTTTGTTTCAGACTGCAGCAGAAAGCTGAGCTCCAGAAATGTTTGGGGGAAATGTAGCTTGTGTGGACGCTACCGCACACCTTTATCAATAAAAGAGCTAAGCTACTGAAAAGCTATTTCAATTCAAAACAACTTTATTTTTCCATTAGAAATTTAATTTCAGAAAACAGCGATGCTACCACCACGCTACTGCCAAATGTAATTACATTAGAAACATCACTTGCAGTGATGCTCCTGCTCAGCAGTGGTAACTTTGTAAAAACACTAAGGGTGCTGTTCTGTAACTCATACTTACCTCTGGCCTTGGCTGTGCAGAAAAAAAAGAATAATTTGGGGATTCATAAGTGCTCTCATGATTTGTTCCTGTTGTGAAAGATAAAATGTAACTCCATTCATGGGAATAGTCTCAGTGAGGGTTTACAATATATGGGCTGGCCACATTTTCTTGTTTTCAAAGTTTTGTGGATAGACGAAACATATTTTGCCACCTCTGCTCAGAGTTGTCCCTTCCCCCGAGTTGCCCTTGTATTTTCTCACTTTAACACTAGCTGACTGATAAATGACCACAGAGGAGCCATCAGCTGGGAGATACAGGCTGAGCTGAGTTGTCGGTGGACTTTTATGGCTGTGCTGGGGACATTACGGAGAAAGCATCCTTACAGCAGTGGCTACATTCTCTGATCCTCTTGGTAATGGCTCTTTTTCAGCACAACACAAAGATGCATTTTCATACATTATAAAAGCTAAACTGCATTATCAAAGCATACAGCATAATGCTGCATTTACCAGTGTTCATGGAGAACAAGGATACTTGAGAGTAAAAGCAAAAATGGTGTTGGCATTATCAATAAGCACCACCCATCACACCTCTGAGGACTGAGCTGGAAATTCTGTGATCCCGAACCATTTCTCTCATTGCTGCCAGCATCCTTTGTAAGGGTGTGGCTGTGATCTTTACTTGTGCCAAGACAGTTTTTCATGACCATGTTGCTGGTCTACAATAATAACCCCTACAGCATATTTATACTACTGAATTCAAGGCCTATAAAGCAGTGGTTCTCAACCTTTTTGAGTCCCCCCTCCAATTAGAACTGGGACATTTAACTTCAAACACCCCACATTGTTCTCATCTCCCCCCTCATTGATCTTTTTTCTTTTTTTTCCCCACACATTTTTAGAAGATGCACTTCATGCATGGCAAGTGGTTTAATGCTTTTTGGTGTCTAAATATGTTGACGTATGATTACTGTAAGCCCCACAGCTGAGCAAGTGGGTGTTCATGTTGTGAATTAGTGAGTATGGTTAAATTAGTTGGTGCCTTTGTAGGTGTATTGTATTACTGAAACAAAGCACAGCTGCTCATAGCACTGAAACAAGAGTGTCGCTGTCCATAGTACTGTGCATCTGCTGATTTTGGGTGATTATTTTAAATACATAATGCTTTGTTTGTGCAAATTATATCACTAGTATTGACGATGTAATGTACAAACCTTTGCCCAGTCTAAAAGATGTTTGTTTTTTTTCTCCACAACCATCTGGTGACCCCTGGGAATGATCTTGCGACGCCCAGGTTGAGAACCAGGTTGCTCTTTATGTTGTTTTATAAGGTAATTAGCATTAGCTTAAATTAACTTTACATTTAGGTATTTGCAACGTTATGTTGTAACGTTCCAAACAGTACTGATACAAGTACCATAAACAATAAAGATTTCAATTAAGAAGCTGTAGAGGTTTTAACACAGGCAGTAATGGCAGTGCAAACATGAACAATACTAAAATGGATGCTTATTGAATCTAACAGTTTAACCACGCTACAAGATGAAAGTTGTCATAAATTCACTTTACTGTATCTTTACTTTTCTTCTTATATCCCTGAGGCGGTATCATGACCAAACACCTGCAGCCCTTAGAAGAAGAAAAAAACAGCGGAAATGAGAGGGGGTCTGCAACTTCAAAAAGGACGGGGGATTTGTGTCAAGGATTCTAAAACGGCGTTATCCTTCCTCCAGGCACATATCTGTGAACTTGCTTATCGGGAAACCAGCGCACAGCTCAGAAAAATACAGGCTGTTAGATGATCCTAACAGGCAGTAAGTGAAAAAAAAAATATATATATATTTACACAACAGTTAAACATACACAGTTGATGAATTCCATTGACAATGTCCTGTCTTAGTATCATATTTAATTGCATATTGTTGTATTATGTGTTATATTATCAAAACTTTATTTCTAAGATATATTCACATAATAAATTCAGTATGTCCTTGTACTACCTCTTGTTAAAGATCATGGTCATTTCTGTCAGGATAATTACAAGGTAATTATGACCCATTTCATCAAATACTTACTGGAATGAGGTCATCAATAATAATGGCAGAAATTCATGAAGCCAGCCTTTACTTCCTTCCATCCATGCCTGACCCACAAGGCCAGCTGTCTTGCATTTTGTTAACAATATTTATCTTTCAAGATTCAAAAGATCTTTATTGTGTGTCACATAATGACAGAAAAGTATCTTTGGTTAGATACTCAGACACAGACAACATAAAAACCATACAGCAATGAAATACCTAAAAAATACATCAAAACACAAACAACAGTAACAAGAATTTCATCAATAAATAAGAGCAGGTGCACAAAACTGCATTCAAAATCAGTGACGGTCTATTTGGCCTTGTTTAAAATGGATATTGCAGTTGGAATGAAAGTGTTGTTTTGGTTTTGGAGTTTTTGTTTTGGCCAGGGGTACTCTGAAGAGGCTGCCTGATGGGAATAGCTGAAGGAGGTGTGATGGGTCCTTGGTGATAAAGTTGGCCTTTCTTTTTACTGCTTGAATGTACAGGTCAGACAGGTTGCATGCTTTATGATTCTTGTGAGATTTTTCTTGCTATATTTCTGCGAGAAAGTTGTACCAGGATGCAATGTTGAATGTGAGGACTGATTCAAAAAGTGATCGGTATACTGCTGTTAAAATGTCCTGTCTGACTTTAAAACCTTTCAGCCTCCTCAGGAGAAACATACGCTGCTGGGGCGTTTTGTAGACCCTGTCTGCATGTTGTGTGAAGGACAAGAGGTGGTCGATCTCTGTGTCCAGGTACTTAAAGATCTCAACCTGTTCTACCTCCTGCCCCTCCAAGACTGGTCCAGAGAGAGGGTGTGGGGTATCAATAAGATAGCTTTATACCTTAATAGTTAATTTTCCCTTTCCAGTATCTTTTTGTTTGTTTATTTGCTTTTATTTTCTTTCTTTTCCATTACACATTTCAATGGAAACTTTTACATTTAAGCATAGACTTTTTTTTATTTAATTTTTTTTTTCCATCTCAGGAGTTTCCATTTCTAAATTTCACTTCCCATTTCCATATTGGCATTCTTTTTCTGTTTTCTTTTTAATATTTTGTATGGCCTGAATATCCAGAGTAGTATAATATAATATCATTTAAATTGTAATTTTCCCTTAACATTTTACATTTTGCCTATTCACTTTAATTCTGTGTAAAATATCCTCCATAGTAAAGCTAGCTAGTTCACTAGTCACATATTCACCTCACTTGTGACAGTGGCTACTTGGCACGTTATCTCACTAGCTAAGGTTTTTATACAATATTTACCTTGAAAAAGTTTACATTTTGGTAGAGCCATGTCTTCGGAAACACAGCCAACTCTTTAATCTACATCGGTCAGTTATTTAAGCTAGTGTGTAGCCACTATACCCCCATGTATTTTTGTCTTCTCATGAATGTTGCTATAGGTGCCACCACTCTTTTTAAGTTTTTCAACAACAAGTAATGATGATGTATCCATACACTGCAGTGGGAACCAAATTATCCCAGTGTTGTACTGTTAGGCTTGCAGTTTGGTAGATATGGGCATGTGTAGGAAGATATTGAAGTGTCATAACTGAGTCATCCACTGCTCATAAAATAAAAGCTGCCTACATTAACATATAAGCCATATGACTAATATAATTTTTTAAGATGATTTTTTGCCTTTATTTGTTAGTAAAGCTGGAGACTGACAGGAAAGGGTCGGGAGAGAGAGGGGACGACATGCAGAAAAGGGCCGCGGGATGGAGTCGAACCCAGGTCGCTATGGTAAGTACTCAGCCTCGGTAAAGTATATGGGGCGCACACTGACTCGACCACATGAGCTACTGGGTGCCCCCACAGGAAACTATTTTAATCATCACCACACGCTATCACAGTTTTTGTCACACTGTGTTTGATTCTATATCAATCTTAACACATACTCTTAAATTTCAATGGACTTCCAAGCCGAGGAGAGCTTGGAGTATAATTGAAGGCTGAGGTATGTGACAGAGTTGTGTGTCACTTGACAGGAACACTTACTGCCTGGACAGTGTCATACCCGCACTTTCTGTAAGAGGGACTCATTAATTCTAGCAGTCAATGGCAATTTCTCACATGGAAAGGGGAAGACTTATGTGACTGTCTTTATGGACTTGTTAAAGTTGCCATGCATGACTCTCACCATATAGTATGTCTCATTAGCGGTGCTGAAATCCTGTCCCACAGAAGATGCTCCTGGCCCAGAGGTGAGGGTGCTGATGGGAAAAACAAAGCGCCTTGCCCTGCTGACACCAGACAAACTGACATCAGATGGAGCCTCGTGTTCCGCCTCGGGGGCCTGCTGGGCTGAACAGCTGTCAGTCGAGCTGAGGACAGAGCGCTGGGAGCCCCAGGTTTACACACAAAGACGTTAACAAACAAGCAATCAGAGCCGTACTGCTTTTGATGCTTGCTTGAATTCCAAACTTAGCAGAGAAAACTTAGCAGTCAAAACATCTGTTATGTTTACATATGTTTAGCGATAAGCCTGGAAGCTTGTGGATTTTGTGAAATTTGCAAGTTGTGATTTCCTCATGTTTATAACATTTGTTACACAAATTTGGTGCTAAATTCACCCATTTGAAGAAGTGATGAAAATGGTCAAAAATCCCTACAGATACCACATTAAGATGTCAAGACCTTGAGGAACACAATATAAAATGCATGCTGTGATTTGATATAAAAAACTTTAGACATTTGGAGATTTCGGTAAGAAATGCATTTTTTTGGCAATTGGATGGCAAGCACTTCTGTTCAGGAAATTGCACAGAAACTCCCTTACAGGTCATTCCATACAGTCACATCAAGTTTCAAAAAATGGTCTCACTACAATGAAATGGCTACCATGGGGACTAACATCATCACCATCCATTAAATCGGGCTCATTAAATCCACATGAATCTCAGCTTTCCAGTCATACCCAATGTATGCAATTCCCAGATGGCTTAGGGTCCCCAGTATTCAGAAAAATATACATTTCACACACAGAAGTAGCATATTTGAATTGCATGACAAAACTGCATGGGAATAGCATGAAGTGGGGAAAACAGGGGAGATTCATTGTTATCCATGGAACCCATATCTTGAGGTGAGAGGTCAAGGGACCCCTTAGGAAATGCCCATGCCAGTTTTTCCCTTGACAAAATTTAGCCTATGGAGAGTTATTCAGGTCCCTTCCTGACAAGGCTGGTACCAATGGATCCTCTAGTTTCATAAGATACAAATATATTCACTCTAGCTTTAAAACTGAGCCCACTTAAGCCTCTGAATGACAGAATGTCGGCCGGGCACGATGGTGGGTCGACGGATTGTTAAGGCTTCTTTTAATTGGAAGGCACCAATTCAACTAGTTGCAGTTGGCATTCAGTTTGTGACTCGTTAATAAACAGTCCGTGATACAGGTGACGAAGCCCATCTGTTGGGAGAAGCGGCTGTGAGAGGGTCATTTGGGAAAAGAAACTATGATGAACAGGAAGGTCTATCAATTCACTTGTAATGGCTTTTCACACAATCACCACAGGCCCATGAATTTCTTTTGGGGATGTAACACATCCAGAACATTTAATATGTTTCTTTTATTCCTATCTCCCTCTCTCGCTCTCTCTTCTTGTATCCTTTCAATAGGTTTGAGTTTAGCAATTTTGGGAATATGGAGAGGATGAAATATAGGTTTCCTTCCTCGTCCTCGCTCTCAGGGAGTAGTTACTGTGTCGAGCTCTGGGTACATTTCTCAATCTTTTTGTGTCTCAAACATAAGATTATTTTTATTTTATTGTTTTTTTTTTTTTTTTTTTACTCCACAAGTTAATGTTAAACATGAACAATGTAATTAATGTAACTCAACTGAATATGCATATAATATAATTTCAACCATGTTAATTACTCACAAAAGTAAAAGTAACACAGCGCAGCTGTTTTCCAATCAGAGCGTGTGCTTCCCTCCAGCAATCTAGCAGGATGCGGGTGGAAACACATGTTTTCTATACTTATGAGTTGGTGTTTTTCTATTATTTGTTCTACAAGTCCCACATGCAAAAGTAGGTCATTTTTTCAAAGCCTTTCAAAATGTCTCATATGAGTGTCTGCATGATTGGCTGCCCATATGGTAAAGGTATTTTTTAGGTTTAATCAACTAAAATACTTGGTTGAGGTTAGGAATTGTTGTTATGGTCATGGTTGATGTCACGTCAGTGGAAGACAACAGGTAAAATGGGACATAGATAAAGACATGATGGATGTAACCCTGGCCTACTGGTCTATACACATACTGTACCATACTAGCAGCGTCCCTGGTTTGATTCCGCTGCACTCTCCCCATGTTTCCCGGATGTCTCCATTGTCAACTTCTATCAAATAAAGACAAAGGGGCCCAGAAATAATCTATCAAAAATAATGAATGAACAAAAATGCATGAAACCTGGATAACTGAGCCCCCTGGATGTTAGATAAAAGGAAGGAACTGCTTTCATATTGTATTTTTCTAATCAAATTCAAATGAAGAACCCCCTTATGACCTCAACTGTACTTCCTGTGCTCTGATTCATGATGTGAGGCATCCATGGTTGCTTAATACTTTAGGCTTTTTATATGTAGGATAAGTCTGAGCTTACATAAAATATATTGTAATTATTTAGACCTAGATGCTCAGCCAAGTTGCTGGAAAAAAAAAATGTTGGCATTGTATGTTTCTGGAAATCCCACACATATGTTGATATGAGACATATTTGGCACACTTTAGGGTCTGTATTAGATGCTCAGAGCAAGTGCTCCATGTCAAAATCCGTGGAGGGAGAATATTGGGGTGGATGGCTGGGTCAGACACCATACCTTCATCTAAGAGATCACTGTTTGTGTCCCATGTTAATGTGAAAGTGAAACTTAAGTTACATAACAAATGTACTTGTATTATCCCTTTTCCTAAACCTAAGCAAGGAGTTTTGTTGGGTTAACATTAGTCTAACTTAGCCAGACCTATCTCCACATCTCTGTTTCCACACTGGAGGAAAGTCTGGATTCAATGTGCTTTCACCAGCTCCTGGATAGGGAAAAAATAATCTGGCCTGTTTGTATTTGCTTAAACCAATCACAATCATTCTTGGCGGTGCCACGCCCTGATGGTACCTCTGCAAAATAGTGTTGAATGATCTTTAAAATCATTCACTGAAAGAACAGAACAGGCCTGCCTTATTGCACAATCCAAATCTTCAAAACTTGACATTTTCAGTGTGTAGGTTGAGGCTGGTACCATTGTTGACAACCTTAACCTAACCAAGTGTTTTTTATTTGAATGCACATTAACCACATGTTTAAAACTGTGACCATGGAGCATCGTATTTTGACGTGGAGGGCTAACCAGTGTGTCAAAAAGTAACTCCAAGAGGTCGATATATGACGAGTGGGGAAGGATGAGAAAGAGTTGTAGCAGTTCAGAAACATCAAGATCAAGTGTCTGTGGTTTTCAGAAACGTAAAATGCCAACATATTATTCTGGTGACTGTGTTGGGATGTTTATGTGAACAGTATTGACAATAAACTGAACAGAAAGATATGGCAACTCACACATGACAACATTACTTCCTAACCTCTTCACTAAAACGAGGGGGGGAATAAACTCTACAGGCAGGTAATGAGGCTGGCTATTGAAAGAAAGTGACCGGTGTGTTTGCTGTGCACTGGTGCAAAACAAGAGACAAACAAGATAAAAACTGCTATGGCTGTGATTTCCCCTTTGAAATTTGGTGCTATGTTGAATGTCAGGCTGTCTGCTTTGATTGATTATGTTGCCTTTTACCAGACTGTCCCAACATCCCATCACTACCCAGAGGAGGGCACACATTGAAATATGACGAGCTGGGTGGTCTATGACATCCAGGGATTGTCACTGGCAGTTTGGCTCTGTTGTTTTCTGTCCTCATCACCATACGCCACTCTTAGCATAATGATGGCTTATATCTGCTCTTTTCTATCCTCCCTGCTTGCCTCCCCTGCAGACAGAGACTTGTTTATACAAGGTCTACCCGCTGAGATCAGACATGCTGAACATTGCGTGGAGAATCTCTCTCAAGACATCCATCCACCACCCTTGGGAACACACATCGGACGCCTTGAACTTTTCCACAATGCACCCACACTCAAGCTGTGGGATGTCTGATGACTCCGGCTTTACTTGCTGATACTGGAGCCGACCTCAGGAGGGTATGTTGCCCTAATAGTTACACAGTAGGTAGCGCACAGAGGGCAATATTCGTATCTCTCCACCACCTTAAGATACATGTCCACAGTCACTATCATTTCCACGCTTCCCATTCATTGTCTATGTAAGCAGCTATGCAATGCATTCTGGTAGCGCTGCTGCAAGATTCAAGAGACAGGCCCTCGAGTTGCACGCTCCTGATTTGCATGAAGTTGAGCCAACCCCTATCGATCTAAAATGAAGACAGATTTAGCAACTGCATAGCTTATTTCTCGCCTCAGATGTTTTCAGAAAAACATTTTGGTGAACCATTTTTGTAATGCAAGAGATAATTTCCAAACAAGCCACAATGACTGTCCAGTTTGAAATCAGGGAGCAGACAGCCCACAGGTGAAGCATCCACCAATCAGGTGCAGCGCTGTTGTTTTCATTGTTGATCATTTGTCAAGGAAGAGAAACTGCCAACTATACAGACACGCCTATCAAGTTTGCAATGCTGGGGAGTGTGATGATTCCTGGCGTGGGAAAACGCCCCTATGGACTCACAGCTTTACAGCTTTTTTTTTGCCCATTTCAAGGTCAGTAGTCGGCACACAAGTTATATTTAATTACACATATGACAAACTGCTAATATCAGTGCTGCTCCACAACTACATCAATTACTCCCATTGATTGTGCTGCAGCCCATGAATAATTCTACATGTTTGCCAGGAGTGGTGTTGTTGGTTCAATACTATACAGAGGATAGCACTGAGAGAGTGCAAAACCACCAAAAAAAATGATGGAAATAGCAGCACTCCAAAAAATAAATGCAGATTTGCAAGACTGGGCTCAGATATGCATAATTTTTTTCTGCATCACGCTGACACGTTTCAGTCAAAACCTTCATCAGAGCACTCCGATGTGTTTTTGTGGTTTTTGTACTTGATACTGACTATAGCTGAGCACCCACAGCCAATGAGGCAACTAGAGGAAGTGCACCTGCTCTACATCCTGACTTGAGAGAGTTTGGGTGAAATGCAAGATGGTGATGTCCACCATGGGTAGCTAATTATAGGCCCAAGGCAGACAGTAAAAGGTACTTATAGTCACAACAACACAGCAGAGCAAATCATTATGCAGACTGAATCAGTTCCCTTAGCTTGGCCAACAATTTGATTAGTAGCTGAAGCATCACAGAACCTTATTTTATCTAACCTTGCCTTTAGGTGTCCCTACGGCTTATTATTTTAGTGAATGATTAGTACATTAGTGATAAATTAGAGAGGGTCTAAACAAATGTTCTCATGCCACATTAAAATGAATAAGCAGCATTTAACATCTTGCATATTAATTGAGATAACAGCCCATGAGCCAAATCAAATTCTGAAAGTAATTTTATCACAGTTATTAAATTAACATTCTACAAACGTTTCATAAAGGAGACGGAATTTAAATAAAACTTGTCCATGAAGGCATCTATCTTTTATGGAGACCATTGAAAGTGCTTTTCAATAATTAGAGGTCAATGACAGTGACTAACAATATCTATTGAGGTTAGTGACATACGTTGACGATCACATCCCTTAGAGATGTGAAGCATTTCATTAAGCATCTGATATGAAGATGAAAGATAGATCAAGAGCCCCCTGAGTTTAGATGATGTCTAGACATCAACCTTCAAGAGTAAAACTAGGAGGTGGATGATGTAACCTCTCTGTTGAACGTCCTGGAACAACCAGGAGGCAGCAGTGAGTAGAGACACTACATGTAGTGAAGCTACATTTTCTACTCGTAAACGGGTTGTGTAACTACGTTCAACTACTTTGGAGCGCTGTTGCTGTATTTTTTTATTTTGCCAAAAAACACAAAATTGTCGTAACTCCACCATACATTGTCCAATCTGCCCCAAACGAGTCTCACGAGAACCAAAGAGTCTCACATCTCTGTCACAATATTCATTTTCTGCAATAGCACCCTGGCAACAGGAAATGACATGTTTTATACTTTGATGTACTCCTCCTAGCCGGTTGACCAGATCAACCTCAGATTTGGTCACAAAAGCCTTAAAACCTTGATGATGCTTTATGGTGAACATTGTGAGCTTTCGATGAACGACTTTGCCGTGGCGTGGCGGCAAATGTTGATATCGCGCCATGCCACAGGAAGTGCTTGAAACTCGACTATATTGTCCAAAACTCATGAAACTTTTCAGAAAAGTCAGGGGTGGAGAACATTTTCATATGTCATGGGTCTCAGAAGTGGGCGTGGCAAATTGGCTCACTAGCGCCCCTAAATTCAAGCCCCTAACTTTATATTTGTCGTTGATTAATGAAATTTGGTACACATATGTAACATGAGGAGATGAACAAAAAACCATCTTGGAGCGAAATCCAAAACCAAACAGGAAGTTGGCCATCTTGAATTGACATTTTGGTCAGTACTATCTAAAGACATTTAAGATGAAAAGTTTGTCAAAGCTTGAGTTTTCATGGAATACTGTTGCCGTGGCAGCAAAGTATCGTGTTTCACCATAAAACACGAAATTGTTATAACTCGACCGTACATTGTCCAATCTGCCCCAAACGGCACATGTTAATTTGCCTCTGTCACAATATTGATTTACCACCATAGCGCCCCCTACTGAGATCTGTACATGTACTTGTATGACTACACACTCAAGGATGATGTTTTCATGCTATTCTACTGAAAAATGTTGTAGCAAAGACAATTGTGCAGGCGATGTAAACATGCATGTATGGATGATATAATCAAACAGTGTGCAGTTGTTTCATGAGGAAGGCATGCTGGGCTTGTTTGTTTACTTTAAAATTAATATAATAATTAAAATTCTACCTACTAATGTACACAAAACAGTATGTTGTCTACATTACAAACTATATAACTAGGCATACTTTAGATAGTTTACTTTGACTCCTGCCTTTTCTTTTGCACCATTTCTTGTAAATAATTTAATTGCTCTACTATTGAAACTAATGGCCTTTTGATTATGCATGTATATTTTTTTCAATTATTAATCTTTTTATTGCCCGAGGCAGCTCTGCAGGTCCTGGAGGGATGCTTCCCACAAATTCACCTGATGGAGACTGTCCTGTCTGTCATGCCGTGTTTCAGAGCCTCCAATTTAATTCAGACCTACTTTAGCATCAGCCAACCTCTATCTTGCAGAACTGTCCTCCAGAGAGGAATGTAATGGTTTAGGTCAGGCTCTATCTTAGCATGCATACAGAGTGCACATATAAGCAACCTCAGCACATAATTTCTCCTATTTACCTGGCAATTATGTCTTCTGGGATCAAATACATCATTGTAAATGACAATACTTTTGGGGAAAAAATAAAAACACATCTAACCACTGCTATTTCCATAAGCATAGCAAAGCTCTCAGAGGAAATCAAATGGGAGCCACAAGTTATTGAAATAGAGTGCAATATGTCATATATTACATGCAATGAGAACAACAAAGGTTGTACAGCTTGCAAATAACTTCAAGTTCCACATGTTGTCTCCACTCCTGTACGATATAATCAGTACTTTGATGCATGTGTACTTTCCAGACTGAGCTTCCTCTCAAAAGTTCAGATCATTTTGCAGAAGTATATAAAATGTGTCTCTACATTCTATTTCACACATGCTTTACACTCTAACAGAGCCAAATAGATTATATAGGCTAATCTTTACACATCCTCGCACTTAGAATTTGCATTTAAGTGGTTAGCCAATCGAGAAAAGCCTATGATAAGCCTTTTCATGCAATAGGCTGTATCTATAAAGGTGACTGCTGACTTCAGTGTCCTCCCTCTTTTCTTTAGGTCTCTATACAATGAGGATTAAATACATTTTATGTGAATGTAACAGTGTCCTCCGTCAGTATCTCTGGCTTGTTCGTGCTTATTTGAAACTTTTCAATAATTATGAAAAAAGACAGGCAGTGATTAAGCTCTGCTTCATGCAGTTGGAGATCATTTGTGCAACAGATGTACACCGGATACAGCTAGTGGACGTAAAAGGAGAAACAGCACATTTTAAAAGAGAGCAACTGTTAAAGTGATACACATAAACACCACCAGCACACCTCTAACACAACATCAAGGTAAACAACACCTATTACTGTGGGATGCAAAACCACTCATGCTGTGCTTGCATCAGAAAATCTGATTACAACTGCTCCTGGCATAGCACAGCCTTTTGTAAAATGGCTTTTAATGACATTTTGCAGATCTGCTGCTTCTTTGATATCTGCAGACACATTTCAAGGCGTGTCTTATAGATTGGTTCTGAGAGAACGTGGGGGTCTTCTATTTCATACAAAACAATAGCTATATATAATGTCTCTCTGGGCAGTTGCTTATATCTTGTGATGAGAAGTGATCTTGGAGAAGGTGGGTAACCACTGCTGTAGTCAAGGACTGGTCACATCAGAAAGTGATGCAGCAAAAATCATCCATGGGTCTTATCTCTGTACTGGCATTTTGTTCTCAGGAATGTATGCAATTTAAGAGTTAATTAAGAGCTTGTGAGCTAGTTAGTTTAGTTGCTCATGGGGCAATAACTTAAGATGCATTTGTAATTGACTCCTGACAGGAGGTTATATAAAAGTTGACAGTTAATAACAACACAGTTAATAGCTTCCTCTATCTTGAACTCTCCAGTTCTCTGTTTCCTTGTAGAGCACGCGCCCCACTAAAAAAAAAGTGATTATTCAATTAAAAGTAACACATTCTGAATTAGATAAAGTAAACTATACACAATAATGGTATAACATAAAAGGTAATTGTCAAAAAAGCATTGGAGATTCCTCAAAATGGCGATGCATGGAACATCTTGTGTGACAGCTGATTTAGTGCTAATGGTTGTGACAATGGAGTCACTTATTATCAGTGATATATAGAGAGGGAGCAGAGGGTGTGGTGAGGAAGCAGAGTTACAGGGAGGGATTGAAGGAAGCTGACAGCGCAGCCTGAGGCAAAGAGGATGTCAAGCTGGGTCAGCACCTCCACTTGGGGATACAGAGTGCTGAATGGAGGAGTCAGGGAGCTCCTGGTGTTCACACGGAGGAGGGCGATCCATCTCCTACTGGGCTTGGTACTTTTTTTCCCCAACCGAAGGTGCTGGGATGGCTTTGCCTACTGTTTATTGCCCAAACAGAGAGTCTGAGAATCAGATATAAGCTGTGTTTCCATGCACATTTTGAAGTATCACATTAGAAAAGCTGAACGTAAACGGCTAAATTAGATTTTTAGGCTGGCTTGTGGTGGCTCATGTCAAACTGACATGAAAGAACAATTAAAACTCGCCCAATTGAACCACATGCTTGAAGACCGCTCTCTATTTTTCTCTCGTCGATGGATTAGATGACCAAGGTGACTTGTTTTGGGTTAACAACCTCTACTTCTTCTACTCTGTGTACTGGCAGGTTACAGCGATGTATAGCCTACAGCGCCAACTTCTGAGAAAACTACACTGTAGCCTGTTATTCGCTCCAAACAAGTTGATGGAAACGTGCATAATTCACATTTATTTTTTGCAACATTTCAAAAGTTTACTTAAAATTTGCTTGACAATTGAATGGAAACACAGCTCCAGACTCCAGATCAAGCTTGTGCTCAGACAGGGAGACAGATTCAGACAAAGTAGCAGAAACAGAGAGACTGTGGCTGAGAGTCAGAAACAGTTCTCCTAAAAAATCACAAATGTACGTTGGGTTTGACAAGTGTACAAAAGGAAAGAAAGTTTTGAGCTTCTTTAGATAGATCCAGGTTCTCTGTTGAAAGATTGAATTAATCACAAACATGCTGCTTGACCTCTGTGTAATGTGCTGCACTTCCTTCAGAATACAGAGTGCATAAAGCGTGCATATCCCTCTGATGGATGATGGTATCTAATTAACTGAACGGAAAGTCTTTAGTCATTCTACGAGCAGATATGAATATTATGAGAAAAACAACTATTTAACCAAGCACAGACTCTGTCTTAAATTATTTTCAACTGCAGTTAGACTACATTAAAAATGTACATCAAAGTGAATAGCTACTTTGGGATTTACTGTCGATGTGTATTGTTCAATTTATGTTGAGCAACTTGTAACATTGGTTTTGAGAGGTAAGAATAGCAGCAGTAGCAGCAGTAGTTTCTCTTTCTTTCACTCTGTCTCTATTCCTGCCCGTGGCAGCTGGATATTGCCTCTGTTGATAATTAATCAAGACAAGCTCTGGCATGGGCACAGGAGTGTGTTCTGTTAGGGGTGCAGTGTGTAGTGACCCATCGACTAATAAGGTCCCTTGAGGTGAAACTGCATCAGAGCGTTAGAAGCTTGAAATTTGAAATCTCGCACTCGTCTCCACCTTCCTCTGGGAGGGAGTACAAAGACTAAAGTCTTGCGTGCCTATGATTTCATGCACATGATTTATTCATTTTATCTAATCTATCTGTCAGTCTATCTTCTTGGCTGGCTGTCTATCCTTGTGTGTCATGGACTCTGACAAAGTGTCACTAAGGGATGAGCGATGGGGTGACGATGGGAACAGGTTGGCTCTCAATATACTAACACTATTTGAATTTATTTGAAATCGAATGACCCCTCAGTCACATATTTGAAATATATTACATAAAGCAAACCTCTTACTGTGTGAAATTGCCAACATGTCGTATAAAAATTATGTCATTTCTACCCTCTAAAAGGACCCACAGTAGCGTTTCCGAATTTAGTGCTCCTACCGATGGCAGGAGATCAACACATCCCCATACCTTACCATAATGCTCACAGTTATAAACACATGGCTGATGTTATGAAACAGTTTGGTTAGGTTTAGGCACCAAAACTAGGATTAGGAAAATATTATCAGTACATTTGTTACGTTACTTCACTGCCGTACCTAAGTACACTACGTAATTACCCATGTGATGTAGTCTGGCTTACTGGAAAAAACGTGCCTAGATAAAACCTCTGGAAAATCTGCCCGGCCTGGAAAGAGGAGTGAAAGCACACTGGATCCAGACCTTCCCCCAGCGTGGACACAGCAACAGTCTCGAAATTGCTCAAAAACAAGCAAAAACTTGACCCTACCATATTGGTGCATAGTGGACTCCATGTTGCTTTTTGATGAGTGACTACTGCGTGTCTTTCTTGGGAAGTCTCCAGCACTCGAGTATTGTCCCCACTGAAATGCATTTCATTGTGTTCCGTCATCTAAGGATACAACACTGATCTTTTCTTTGGCGCTTATCATGCCAGATAACAAACAACACATATTGCTTTTTTGCCTTCAAACAAAGAGTTTCAAATGTTTTATCACACTGCAATCATTGGGGTAACAATTGCAATGATGAATGAAATGAATCTCGTGAATGTGTCTAGTTTAGCCTTTGAATTCATAGAAGTGTCACATTTCTATACCAGACCTCCTGTGGTTGCTCTCTGCTCTTACCACAGATAAAACCACCCCTGAGAGCTGACCCTGTACAACAAGTCCTCATAACCATACAACCATATTTGTCGTATGTTCCTCCTCTCTAATATGACCCATACGAGCAATTACTAAAATAGCGCCCCTGGCGTTTGGAGAAAATACGACCCGTATGAGTGTTTTTCACCCTCATAGGTTACGTTTGCGGTTTTAAACACGTCGGTAACATTGCCATTGTCGTTAACATTGTCGACAACTGCTGTCGTTTTGATCTGGAGGACAGTCTGACCTGTATTTTATGCATGTGAGTATCGACCTTTCAAACAAATGGAAATAAAGTAAATATTCTCGGGTTTGAAAGAAACTAAAGAAGCTAGTTCTGTGGTTTTGTGGGAAGTAACCAATGGTTACTATTCATTAGGTTTGGCAGACAAAAAAAAATGTCCCTCAGGGACAGAAGTTCCACTGAGCATCATCTTCTTTCTTTTCAGATAAAAAGTAACCTTTCTGTAGAAAAAGAACTTAATCATGAAGGTCTTTAGAAATGTAAAGGCAGGAAGTCATTTCATTGTTAAGCTCTTGAACATTTTGACACAGAGCAATGAATTATAGTACAGTAGGCCTACTCTCTGGTACAGAGTGAGAACTAAGGTGATTTTACAATAATTAATGTGACCTTGATACTGCAGCTGAAGTGCCCAGTCACTGTGCAGACTCTGGCTTCAAATTATGTCATCAGCGCAAGATGGCAACGCCCGTATCTGGGATATTTTGGTTTTTCACTTTCACTTTTTACAGTGGGAGGAAGTGGAACCCTTGTCGTCCATTTTTATATCTATATCTTTATATATACAGTGTAGTATGACACAGTGGTGATTTGAGCTAAATGCTAAAATCAATATGCTAACATACCTAATGACAATGCTAACATGCTGTTTAGCGGCATGTTTACCATAATTCATCATCTTACTTTAACATGTTAGCATGTTAAAGTATATTACTTGGCCTCCTGGAATGTCATTAGTTTTGTCGGGTATTAACCAAATTATTGTGTCAGCAGTTAACACGGCCAGTAAAATTATAGGGAGACCACAGATGCAACTCAGTGGCAGGTGGACTGAATACCAAGAGAAAGCTCTTGACATAGTGATCGGTCCAATCCATTGTACCCACAATTTGAATTGCTTCCCTCAGGAAGGCACTTATACTGCCATGAGCCTCCAAAAGTGTCTACAAGAAATAATTTCTCCCAAGCAGTTAAATTATGGTCAATAAGGGCCACCCCACCCCTCGCTGAATTTGCACATTTGTCTGTGTTTGCAGAATTTGTATATGATTGAACTCCAATCTCTCCCAATGTTTTTACTGCTTGCTACTACTATATCATTTGTAATTAATTATTAGTTATTTGTGGTGAAGCCCAAGACAATTTTCCACATTGTTGACACTGGAGTTTCTAAATAAATAGCCAACTAAGTATTGGACAAATACTGACAGACCAACATTGCTAACCAAAGCCTAAAAAAGTGAATAATCAGTTATCATTTTGGACTCACAATCCTCCGTATCTGGGTTTAAGTGTCACACCGATCCAGGGATCCATTTTGATTTCCACCTAAGCAGCAGAGAATAAATCAATATATACACTCATACTTATCGTGTAGAAGGGCATCGGTTGCTGGCTCATAAATCTGCCATAACTTTGCATTAGTTTTCCCACCATTGGTAGGGTAAGTTCAGGATAAAGCAACAGATCCTCGCACTTCACTCAATCATTCTTTACCCTTGTGATGCTGGCTCTTTGATGTGTGAGGAACAGCTGTTTACCAAGCCAATTGTGTAAAACCACAAACCCCAGCACGGCATCCACTGACACCGCAGACTTTGATTTAATTTTTGCTCTCTTTCTTCTCCGTCACATGGTTGACTCTGTCACAGCTAATTTGTGTCTTAAAATAGCTCTTTGAAGATCTGAACAGGAAAACATTCACATGAAAATCAGATGAATGGATGGAATGACGGCTGATTTATGCATAGCTGTGATTATATATGGATGATATTGCTTGATTTTAAAACAAGAAAGAGAACGTCCATTTCTTTCCATGTATCTTTGCGACAATTTCAAATTAAGATATAAAAGACAAACCAAATGTTCACTAGGAACATTTAACAAAAACCTTTTTTCACTGAAGGTAATGCTTGGTAATGGGATATTTCATAAATTTTTCACTTAATGAATTAGCCTAAAAATAGATAGAAGCAGACTAGCAATTTAGGAATGACTTACTTATTGCAAAGGTGTTATTACATGTTCAATAATGATGTACTTTATTTGTCCCCATGGGGAAATTCAATGTTTTCATGATGTTGTTATATGTTCTTGATTTACACACACACATTCATCAATGTGGAGATATGTCAGAAAGATGGCTTGCGGCAGTACAGTGACCCGAGCAGTTGGGGGTCTGGTGCCTTGCTCAAGGGCACCTCGGCAGTCTCCAGGAGGTGAACTGGCACCTCTCCGGCTACCAGGCCACGCTCCATACCTGGTCCATCCGGGACATGAACGGATGACCCTTCGGTTCCCAAACCAGGTTCCCAGTGGACTGAGCTACTGCCAGCCCTAATAGGCCAGTGGCTCTCAACTTTTTCTGATATTCAGGTTGGTGTTCGCAACAAGTATGGCTACATTAGGGGGAGTGTGTGCAGGTGTGGCACTGTCCATAGGACTGCACTGCACTGCTGTCCATAGGACTGAAATGGAACGCCGCTGTCCATAGGACTGAAATGGAACTGTCTGTAGTAATGAAACAGAGCGGAGGAGATCGATAGACAGACAGTCAGACAGAACACGTCATATTTTCTTAGCCTGCTTGCTTTCTGTGGCTGTAAATAGAATTTTCTGCCCTAATTCTATTTCCCCCCATTGTAGCAATCAACAGACAAAATGACATGGAGGTGAAGGTGACAGTCTAAGTGAGAGAGAGAGAGAGAGAGAGAGAGAGCGCAGCAAACCGGCATAAACTCTGTTACTACGTGCTTCTCCTTGCTGATTTTTTATTTTTTTCTCCACAACAGTGACCCCTGGAAATGATCTCATGACCTCACTGTGAACCACTGCAGTAGGCCAAAATGTCTCCAAAATGTTCCTGTAAATATTGTTCTCATTCTCCTTCTTATTGTTTTAGTTCACTTATATAAATCCCCAGACTCATTTTAGTTTTGATTTAAATAGTTGCATTAGTACCTCTATTCTAACAGAAGTTCAGACCTACCACAAAGTTATTTTCTGACCTTCAAAAGACGGGAAATATTGGACATGGCAGAGGAAAAGTTTTAGGGCAGTCATTAAAACAACAAGGCTCCTCTGGAGAATATCGGCAAGGAGAGGCTATCCACAGTACAGATTAGATTGTGCCACACTGAGCTTCGATGGGGGATGAAGCGCAGACACAAATCTTAGCATATGTTGGCTTGTGGACACAGGGGAACAGCAAACTCCCGCCTTTATCCTGGCAGAGGCAGGAAGGAGAAGTCACCTTGATTAAATTAGTTGTATATGAAAATGGGGTTATGCCTATTGGGAGTACGTGACTAGGGTTTAGAAACCTCGCCTTTCACAACCCTGTGAGAATGACTTTTTAATTTCCTCCTTTTTTGTTGCAAGTTATATTTCTCCCTCTGTCTTTTGTGCCACAAGGGCTTTGTGTGTCAGGGTCAATGTAGAATTCTCATTTGGTTACTGTCCCCTCCACTCATTCACAATGTGAGATTCTATTAGCATCTTCCAAAACACATCCTCCCTGGGTTTTTCTTCCCTCCCTCTCCCTTTCTCAGTGCATCTATAGCCTATACCTCTCACACAATTTGACTTTTTGTCCCCCTGCTGATATTCCATCAGCTCATTGAAGCCAAGTGCTGCAAAGCCTCATTTAAAACCTGCCATAAATCAATCCATCCTATAGTCAAATGGCATGTTCATGTACAAGTGATATCTTAATTTTTATCAAACAAATTGAAATGATTACAGATGGCAAATTCTTAAGTGTGACCAATTTACACCCTGGCAGTATAATAGATGAATTGCAGCTATGGATAACAGAGGAACAGCTTTTTCTGCCATCTCTGTTCAAGCTGATGATTAGTGCTCTCACATCCCAGCTGTGTTTTTCTAACTATTTTGGTCTTCTGTTGCTCACATGCACTCAGGCTAACACTGCTTTGCCTGCTCTGTGCTCTTTCGGCAACGCTACTTCTGCTCTGCTTCTTTGCAAACACTGATGCTGCTCGTAAGAAGGGCACCTACCAACAAGTGTTTGCAAGCCCTTCCCGACCACTGCCAGAATTGTACAACTGAGTTCAGCTATTCATACACCTATTACCTATTGGATACAATGTCTATTTTGAGGCTGAAGACTGAGTTTTCCTGTGTATCTGTAATGTTGGCATCTTGGGAATCGCCCAAAAATTCTGACAGGGATCCCAGTTTTACTTAACCAAAAGGATTTGCTGCTTGTACTAACATGCACATTGTGAATGGATGTCTGACTCAGTTCAATCATTTCTCATTTGTGTTCCGTAGGTGTTCATTTTTGACGGGGGGGTGGTGGTTTGTTTTGTTCACCCGTGACTAGCAAACAACTCTTTTGGTTCTGTATTTTCACACACTGTTGGCGCTGTAGGGGAGCTGAAGAGAGGCAAGGCACTCGGGAGCATGCATCAATGTCACATCCTTTAGATTTTCCTGGCAAAACTGTCTCGAGTCCTTTACGTAGAAATTAGTCCACAGGCTGTTATTATAAGCAACCGGGGAAGTCAGTAAAGGACTAAAACTAAAGGTTTTTCAGTTATGTTCCATACAATCCATTCACACATTAGTAATACAAAGTGAATGATGTAAATTGCTTCACATAGTACCTTTAAACTTTCAATAATTCCATTCCACGTGTGATGGCTGGCTTCAGAGTAAACTGTGTGTTATGTGCTAGAAATGGACAAGAAGTGTAGTTTCAGTGATGTTGTGGATTTTGGCCTTTGCGTCACTGGTTGATCAAGAAAAACGTTTTTTTTTTTTTTTTTTTTTTTTTTTTTTCCCTCTTTT